>RJWM01001478.1:0-154967 GCA_004363535.1 Dasyprocta punctata | reverse complement strand
CTTGGTCAAGCAATGGCCATGACTCATCCAGATGGCTGACACTGACAGAAGTACTAAGAGGTGCTGTGCATGGTTCCAAGGTAATTCCTAAGGAGATTTAACTGACCTTGATAGATAGCAAGAAATTAATTGTAATTAATACAGGTTTCACTTTAACTTAGTCTTGAACATCCAGCAGAAAAATATAACCACAAGAAAGAAAACTGTCTACAGAATCCTCCAAACACAGCTCCTCCAAATTCAACTGAATACCCACTGATTTGCAACTACAAAAACGGAAAAGAGGAAGATGTTGGGAGTGGCTGAGCTAGTGATCATTCATGCGTGTGAAGCTAAGAACATGAAGTACCCAAGAACCCCTGAGGGTATGGAGGGACCTAGTGAACAGTTGTTCCAGCCCTGAGAATACAGGCCTGAGAGGCAAACTAGTTGTTAGGCAAAGGGGTGTCACATGACAAATGTATAAATAAAATGCATTGTGGTGTCTGAACAGTTCCTTTCCTCCCATCGAGAGAGGGCTCCACCTGACCTCAGCTTTCTGAATTGTCTCTTATCTTCATTTCTCCACCCTCTCACCATCCTTCCTCTTCCCCAACCCCCTCCCAGGAACTTTGAAAGCTGTGTAAGATGCAGCAAAATTGAACATAAAGAGAGTCTTACGAATAGTGATACGGTTATGTTGACTGCTGCCATGAGGGACTATGCATACAGAGTTAGAGGGATTCAGG
Organism: Dasyprocta punctata; assembly: GCA_004363535.1. NCBI lineage: Eukaryota > Metazoa > Chordata > Mammalia > Rodentia > Dasyproctidae > Dasyprocta > Dasyprocta punctata. The sequence continues at coordinate 154,239 of RJWM01001478.1, read as the reverse complement.
AAAAGTGACTTTATCTGCATGAAATGGGAAAGTAGTCATGATAAAAAAGAATGTTCCAGAGGAAGCAATGGCAGCAAAAACCTTATATTAGATTCTCAGATATAGTTCATGAGGTTGAACATCCAAAAAAGAAAAGATTTTAGCAGATCTAAACTTAAAAGGGGCATAACACTTCATTGAGGCATAGAGATGTTTGTTCCATATTATACTATAGACATTATACAAGAAAAAAATTGCAAGCCTTGTTCAGACTATCAGACTATCCCTTTTCACTTTCTTTTCTTAGAAAGAAAATTGATTCATTATTGAGAAAGAACAATTAACACTCATATGACTAGATCAATTTTATGTGTCTATATCTGTTAATATAAACAACCATTTTAAAGATAACGATACGCAATATTGCAACCATTGTCAAGTTTCTATCATCCTGATTTGTAAACCTGTAATGTTACTGTTGTGCATTTACTCTAGTCATTTGTTTGTCTGTTTTGTTTTTTGTCTTTGTTATATGTGTCTTTTTTTTTCTGCTTAAATTAAAAAAAAAAAAAAGAAGATTGAAGCCAGGGCTTTGTGCATGCTAAACACACAATCCTCATGGTAGGACACATAGAGGGGTTAATACAAAGCATATAAAACTTTATTTTTGTCCTTTTGAGACAGGGTTTCAGCAGTTCAGGCTGGCCTTGAACTCACTTTGTAGCCTAGGTTGGCCTTGAACTCATAGTGTTCTTCCTGCCTCAGACTCCCGAGTGCTAGAATTACAGATGTGCACCACCATGCTCAGCCTGGAATATAATACTTTAGTTAACAAGTCAGAAGGATTTGGAACCGGAAGACTACCTTCCAATTCCAGCTTCATCATCTACTACATCCCTGGGGCAAGTTACTTAATTCCTTTTTGCCTTAGGTTTCTTATCTAGAAAAGGGTATAATCCTACTTCAAAAAGTTGTTGAGACAAATTGTTGAGGTGATAAATTATTGACAAGATAAACATATATAGCAGCACACTTACATTTCACTATGGGGGTTGATCAGTGACTACCAACTTTTAATTAGTTCAGTACTATGCAAAGATTGTTACAAGTTAAATAAAATGAAATAAACAGAAAAAAAGAACAACAAAAAACAGTAGTTTGTAAAGAATAACAATGCTTCAAAATAGTAAATAATCCAAACAATGCCTCAGTCTCCCAAATGCTAGGATTACAGGCATGCGCCAGCACACCCAGATCAGGGTACACTGTCTGAGAGAAAAGGTTAGGGTGTCACAGGAATCACTTTCTTTTTTGATGGCACTATTCTTCCTTTCTCCGTTGTTCTCAGTACTGAGGCAAGAGATTAGGGCATAGCAAGGTGGCTGGAAGACAAGATGTAACCTGTAAATTAACTAAGATCAGGAGCAGAGGTTAAACAACAAGATGTGACCTGTCAATCAGGCTACTGATGCCTGGACAGAGCAACTTCTGACTGACCGGATCTGACATATAAAAGACTGTGGCCCTTGACTTCCTCACCACTGAGATCTTGCTGTTCTGCTGTCTTGTTTCCGCAGTGGCTCCTGCTTGTGGGACTATCTCTTCTTGTTTTTCTTCACTCTTTTCTTTCCTTTCTTCTCTTTTTTTTTACTTTTCCCTTTTTCTACCTTTACTTTAAATAAAAGTTGCATTTACTTGTTCATCAATTGTCCTAGCCAATTCTTTGGGCAGGACAGAAAGAGCCTGGGATCACCGGACACCCTGCCAACCGACAGCAGTTTTTGGCCAGCCAAAGCTAGGAAAGTAACAGCCGGGACCCAACAGAGCCCAAAGGTAAGACCCACAGGGCCAGGAGTGTGTGCAGGCGCTTTGCCTGGGCTCCCACGTTAGAGCCAAGGACAGCAAGGGTTTCGGTCTGTCTGTGTCCAGTTCTGGGCTGGGGAACAAGCCCTGGGGTCAGTGAGCGGGTGCCTGGCCGGCGAAAAAAGGTCAAGGGGGTCAGGACTAAAGACTCCGAGTTCAGCCTACGGCAGCGCAGGCAGGCCCACCCCATTGCACCCCGAGCCTTCTGCTCAGGTAATTAGTCTCGCCTGGGGAGAATACAAGAGGCGGCGCCTTTAAGGCCCGACCTTAGCCTGGGGAGCCGAAACTCTAGGCCTCTCAGGGCCATAGGGGTGGCCCTGCCTCAGCAGGACACCGCCGTCGGGCATGCAGAGTTGGCAGGCAGAGTCAGCACTTAAGGGCCTAGCCCTGGGGACCAGGGGCTTGAGGGACCGGCCTTGGCGCGGTGCTTGGGGGGCTGATAACTGGGCGGCGCTGCCGCATTCCAGTTGCGCCCTGCCAAGCCCGGGGGAAGCGGAGACCAGGAAGCGCCTCGCGCCTGTGTCTTGCAGCGGAGCTGGGGACTGAGGCGCCACGAGCTGGTGCAGCGGGAGGAAGAGCGCGCGTCCCCATAACCCGGGAACCGCTCTGCGCGGGCAGCCAGCCCTCAGCTGCGGGTGCCCTGAGGCTTGCGGTCGCCTTGGGGGTGGAAGGGCCAGGAAAAGCGGGGACAGCGGGCCCGGGAGAGCGGCTGGGCAGGCAGCTGCGGGTGCCCGCCTGAGGGTGTTAGCCTGGGGCCGCGCCACGGCCAGGAAGCTCACAGCTGCTTTCCGCCAGCAGCGCAAGCCCACCCCTCGGCTGAGCGCACAGTTCCCGCTATTTTCTCGGGAGCTTGGGGTGCTGGTGGCGTGGGGGTGTGGTGGACGGGGCCGGAAGTGCGGGAAGTCACTTCCGGCTCCTTCCCTGGGCGCGTCCCCGTACAACAAGCCGGGAGGTCCCTGTCGGTTTACCGTTCCCTGAGAAAAGTGGCGTTCCCACTGTCATTTCTCCGAGGGGGAGGGCTAGGCAGTGAATCGTTCTCCTGCCTGTCCACCGCCATCGCACGGAGGTCCGCGTGTCCGCCAGAGCGGGACCTGATTCGGCGCAGCAAGGCGTTGTACGGCGACCCTTGCATTGACCGACAACAAGCTGCGTTAGGGTCTGGGTCTCGCAAGCCCGCGCGGGCCGGGAGGAAAGACTCCCAACAGCGGCTGTTGAGGACAGTGCTGGGTGCTGAGTCCGCCCGACAGCGACACACACTACCTGCGGCCCAAAGGCCTAAGTGGTGCGCCAGATCAACAGTTTCTGATTTGCAGTACAGTGTTTGCCTGGAATGGTACAAGAATCTCAAGGTTTTCCCTGTCGGCACACTTTCAGCACGAGGTCCCTGCAGAACTACATTCCTGCCCGCGGCTTAACCGGCTTAACCGTGTCTTGCCCAGTGTGCCGCCAGACCTCCATCCTGCCCGAGAAAGGGGCGGGTATACTCTAAAGTAACTCTCCCTGTGCTAAATGAGAGATCGTTAGACCTACTAGAAATGAGGTTATGGTCCCATCTGTGTATTCTCCGTTAACAAAGAAGCAGTTGACTTGGCAAATAAAATTGAGCCACAGTATCAAAATGTCTTGACTCTGACATGAGTCTTACATAAACATGAAGAGTATAGTATCCTGGCATTAGCTAGTTCATCAATGAAACTGATAGAATTTGAGCTAGCAACAGGGCTTCAATAAAGATAATGGTGCCTGGCAAGCACAGCAATTTCTGAGTAATCTGTATTCTTGGTTTGAAGATTTTTCTGGAAGATCGCCAAGAACACCAAATATTTTCAGGCTCACACATAAGACAACTTGAAAAAGAAGTTAATGTATGTAAACAGTATTATGAAGAACTTCTTACATCTGCAGAAAGAGGAGCAAGAGAATTTATATCTGTACATCTCTGAAGTTAGAAACAAACTTCAGTTTAAAAACTGAAGATTGGTCGATTGGTCAGATCGAACTCTGTAAAGAGATGATTTGTGTGATGGTGTTCAAAATCACAGATAAGGAGAAAGGAAAGAGCATGGGTGTTTTTTTTTTTTTTTTGCGGCACCGGGGATCAAACTCACAACCTCGCGCTTGACGGGCGTTTAAGCCACTGAGCCAAACTCCCAGCACTAGTTTTTTTTGAGGCAGGGTCGCACTATGTAGCTCAGGCAGGCCTTTCGCTCGCGTTGTAGCCCAAGCTGGCCTCGAACTCACAACGCTCCGCCTACCTCAACCTCCCGAGTACTGGGATTAAAGGCGTGCACCACCATGCCCCGCTGGAAAACCTTTATTTAAGCCAAAGATTTCTAGTGAGACATTATCAAGCACTTCAGATCATAGCGTTTTTTAGAGCTCAACATGGAGACAAAATGACAGCTGAAAAATTTAAAAATGAAAACTATTGCAAGTTATATTATCTAGTGAATCTCTGAAACAAGCGAAAAAATACAAACCTCAGGCAATCCAAATACTGCATTGGAAAAACAACAACAATATATCCCAAACTGGCAGAGCATCGACAGGGGTACAAAGAAAAACTCCAAGGGATATGTGATCTCATTCAAATTAAAAACCACATAATTGAGCGCCAAGCAGCTGATGTTGATAAACATGTTAGAACCACTAAAGAGAATCTGAGTCAGATTAGGGCCCAACAAGAGAAGATCATCTCTTTGCTTGAGAAGAAGGACCACTATCTCTCTTCTGAGGAAAAAGGAAAACTGAAAAAAACAAAAAAAACAAAAAACCATGAAGGAGCTGAAAGCACATTATGACATTGCACTGTTTGAGTCAGAAAAATGAAGTTGACATACTCTCTATAGGAAAAATTAGAAATGATGCTAATTATAGCATGTTTGAGCATTTGCTACAGCAGGCAGAATAAGAATTTGAAAACCAGGGCCAGGAGTTTGACTCAGTGGCTTGAGCACCTGTTTGGCAGGCACAAAGTTTCGAGTTCAATCCCTGGTAAAAAAAAAAAAAAGAATTTGAAAACCTGGGGGGCATAGGTGGATGATTTAAGTGGTTTATTGACCAAGCTGAACAGGCAAGAAAGTGACTCAGAAGATGTTATTTTTCACAAAGGTAGTGTCTTAGTTACTTTTCTCGCATTGCTAAGACAAAATACCTGACACACAAAATTAAGGAAGGAAAGGTTTACTTAGCTTGCCGTTTGTGGAGGTTTCAGTTCATAATCAGTTGGCTCCAAGGCAGGGTGGCATGGCACAGGGGCAACAGTTCAAGGTGGCAGAAGACAGTAAAAACTGCAAGAGCAATAGAGTGGGGAGCAAGCCTCATTTCCTCCCTTGTCTTGTAAGCAGGCTGCCCTCCACCCAGCACAGGTGTAGCACTCACAATCTCCATGTCCCCCTCTTGCACAAGATTAGGATGTTTACAAAGTGAGGACCCTGGCTCCCTGCTCCCTTAGTTATACTGCTAAACTTTTCAAGTTGACACAATGTATCAACCATTACAGGTAGCTTGAGGCATGTCATGTTTATGGAAACTGTTAAAAGTTGTGCAATTGCTGGGTGTGGTAGTGCACACCTATAATTCCAGCACTTGGGAGGCTGATGCAGGATGAGCACTGTGATTTTTAGACCAGCCTGGGCTATGTAAGGGAATTCAAGGTAGCCTGTGGTACATAATAAGGCCCTGTCTCAGGGGAAAAAAAGTGCAGTGCAGTCTTGCAGTAAGAGAGATGGCAGCAAGATTGATGAGAATAATGTTGAAGCTTCTGTAACCCACCGGGAAGTCTATAGCAAGCTACATCATGGTATGAATTGGTTTAGATATCTTTAAGGGTAATGTTCCTGAAATTAATCTTGAAGACCTGGTGTATAAATACCAACACAAGGCAGCTACAAATGAAAAAGTCATTGTAAGACATTCCTCATATAATGACTGAATTGTGTTCTTGTGACTAAGTCATTGAACGAATTGGTCGCTAAATGAGGAATTGTATATAGTATGTACATTACAATAATCAAAACAAAGAAATGATCAAAGGGAACTCCAACTTGATTACTTTGCTTTTATTTTCATAACTCTTACAGGCAGTACTGTAATGTACAACAAAATAAAACTCCACTGCCATACTGTACGATATGACCAGCAAAAATTAGAGTTCTGTATTATAGAAGAAGCCACTGTAAGGCTGCATTGCTGCTCACATTCCTGCATTGTAAGTCTGAATGTAGGTTTTAAGTCTGAGTGGCAAGTGGTAAGTCAGAACAGCGTGCTAAGTCCAAACAGTGGTCGTTAAGTGAGGGATATCTGTATTGGGTTTATTACATTGAGATGAGAAGCCTGACCCTCTGAGGCAAAAGAATGCCAAGGTGAACCAACTTTTCACAGTTTCTCTGCTGCAGATTGTCACCATACAGCTCCTATATACAGATGGAGAATTCATGCACCCAGACAATGCCATACCCCGCCATGACATGTTTGATTTCCTACATCTCATAGGAGGGGACTACACAAGAATCTACAAACCCCTCCATGAACTGATGATGTGGTTGCTGGAGGAAACACCAAAGGAGAAACTACCATTACCTGACTGACCCCCATCACTATAAATAATATCCCCACTCCCTGTGATTCGTTACATCACTGGGATTACAGAATCCTCTTTCTAGGACCAGGGATTTAGCTCTGTGGTGCAATGCCTGCTTGGCAAGTGTGAAGTCCTGAGTTCGATTCCTGGTACCCCACACTGCCAAAAAAAAAAAAAAAAAAAGAATCCTCTTTCTTAAGGAACTTTGCAGTGTAGAGTGCTCCTGAATATTCATACGTAGTGTTTGAAGGGAAGGAGGCAGGGTCCTGACCCCTAAAGGTGAATCACATGAATCCTTGGGAGGCCATCTAGTTGGAACTGGACACTGTAAATGCTCAGGCGACAGTGCCTTCCAACAGCTGGAATAAAACTTTGGGCGGATGTGTCTCCCCTACCTAGTGCTAAGAAACTGCATCGTTCAGAATATCCTGGGCTTCTGGATGACCGCCTTTAGAAACCACCTTAGTGTCTACCATGATTGCCCAAGATATGAACTTTTTACAGTACATAACTAATTTAAAAGTAAAGGAAATCCTAAAATTGGCTTCAAGTTCAAAGAAACCCTTACTTCAGGAACAAGTTGATCATCAAGAAATATGAGGTCAGATCCTCCGGCCAAGTAGTGTTTCTTTCCACTCCAATCATATGGCACAGGGGATACAAATCCCAGTCCTTCATTAGCAAAAAACAAGACCTCATTTTTCACCTTGTTGTCAGACCATAGTGTTCCAGAGTCTGGCAGAATTGCTGAGATTATCAAAGAGGACCTGTGGCTAAAACCACTGCCATACTACCTGTGGTGTGAAGGAGTCTCAAGGGCCAGATGTTGATCAACAAGGGAGCTGGTCACAAAGTCCCCTACTGTCTTCTGCCAGACACATCCTTGGAGAAGAGTAATGCATATGCTTGTTTTTTTCTTCTGTACCTGCTCTCTTCTCTGGATATTTATTTCTTTGAACCTCAAGACGGACTGTTATAGACATGCTTCTTCATTTCCACATGGCTTTCATGTTTTTCTGCTTCAGTATCCCTTGCTGAATTATTTCAGTTAAGCAATTTCTATCTTTAAAAAGCCTAAGTGTACATGCTCACAGTTGTCCATTGCTAGCTAGATCCTGAGGCCAATATTGCTCTGCTCCTGCCACTTCTCCTATGGTTGAGAGAGTCACTAAAAGGCATATGATGAGAGTTCTGGTCAAGTGATGGCCAGCTAACCATGAGTGTGTTTTGGAGACTCACTTCATAGTTGATCAGTGCCAGCTGGATTTGGTGCTCAGGGCAGTGGACAATTCCACAAAGTTGGTCATTGATTTTGGCACAAAAGAATGGTCTTGTGCCAGCAGCATTAAATTGCTGAGTTTGAAAAGGGTTGGGATCTGACCACTGTATTTGTTAAATTCTTATAATCTGAGGATATGAGACAGGAGATTAAAAATACAATATTTTGTAGTCTCCTGAACAGACATGGACTATAAGGCTTCTCAGCTTTTTTGCTTTTGCCCTTATAAAAGATTAAAGTTTAATATAAGATCTTTCCTGTTCCTGAAAGAGTCATGGCCTTGTTCTAAAGATGGATTGTCAAGGTGCCTGACAGAGCATCTTGACATGAGCGGAACTCTCTGTGAGCCTGACCTGCACTCAGGAATGCTCTCTCTGAAGCATCTACCCAGATGTACAGATAGGTGCAGCCTTTAGGCACTTGGCAAGCTCCTGGAGGCTGAAAACTCTTTATGCACAAAGTTGGGACACTGCCACTTTTGTCTCAACTGCTGTTTAAGGGGTCTGCAAGGGGACATTAAAGTCTTATCCATGGAAGGGATGCTTCACCCAGGCCCTTCACAGTCAAAACCCTAAAGGCTGAATACAGAACTTCTCAGTGCTAGATTTCAGGATCAGTGCACTTCCAATTTGGTGATATAGTTTTGTACTTTCTTTTGTGTAATCATGTGTATTTTTTTTTTTTTTGAGACACCAGGGATTGAACTCACAACCTCGCACCTGCCATACAGTCACTTAAGCCTCTGAGCCAAACTCCTGGCCCTAGTTTTTTTATTTGAGGCAGGGTCACACTATGCAGCTCAGGCCGGCCTTGCACTTGCGTTGTAGCCCAAGCTGGCCTCGAACTCACAACACTTCTCCTACCTCAGCCTCCCAAGTGCTGGGATTAAAGGCTGTGCCACCACGCCCGGCAATCATGTGTATGTTAATCAACAGCTTATTAAACTTTGTTTTATTGTCTTTATCTTGGCGTTAGAGGCTTTTGTTGTTTATAAATCCAGACCTCTAAATTAAACGGCTGTGGTTGTACTCTTTTTAAAGCTTTATCTTATAGGAGTTAAACCTTTTGCTTAAAACAAAAACAAAAACATGAGACTTAGTCAAGATCCTCTTGAAGATTTGGGTAACCTCTACTACTCTAAACAAACTGATGTACCTAACGCTCTATCCCAACAAAAACTCTCAATTTAAAGGCCAATTGAAGCCGGGCATGGTGGCACACGCCTTTAATCCCAGCACTCGGGAGGCTGAGGTAGGCGGAGCGTTGTGAGTTCGAGGCCGGCTTGGGCTACAGAGCGAGCGTAAGGCCGGCCTGAGCTGCATAGTGCGACCCTGCCTCAAAAAACCAGGGCTGGGAGTTTGGCTCAGTGCCTTAAGCGCCTGCCGTGGCAGGCGCGAGGTTGTGAGTTCAATCCTCGGTGCCGCAAAAAAAAAAAAAAAAATTAAAAAAAAAAATAAAGGCCAATTGGAAAAATTAGAGCTCTTTATTAGCACAGGCCTGGCAAGCAGCATTCCCATTTACATAGGAAAGACTGTGCCCCAACCTGAGGAAATAAACCGCTTTTAAGCAGTAAAACCGCAAACACCTGGGGTGGGTTTCGTTGTGGGGTTTACACCTGGCTAGGTTTTGGGGGAGAGGCGCAATACAGAACAGAAAGGCGGCGCTTGGGAAAGTACAACTCGTGTTAATCGGGGCATTGTGTCCTTACAAGAGGAGGACAAGGGGGGTACTCTCGGGCACATGGCACTTGGGAAAGTACAACTTGTGTGTATCAGGGCATTACGTCTTTACAGGAGCAGGACAAGGGGGTACTCTCAGGCAACAAGGGGGTTCACGCGTTACAACACAAACTACCACAACATTGATGAGATGAATGTAAAGAGTATTGTTTCCCAAACAGATAGTAAAGTCCTACCAGGGCTTCACCCTGATCTACTGTTTTTTCAAGTGGCTAAGGGAGCCCCTTGAGTTCCACCATTCTCCTAAAGGACTTAGTGGGCCTTGATATGGAGAGTTCCAAGACTGAGAGGGCATCGGGGGCATTTCTAATCTAAGAAGGCATTGGTGCTAATGATTAGAGTTTTGAGCAGACACTTAAATTCTTTGCGTATCACAAGGGATTCCTTGTGTACCCAATGGGTCTTGTCCTTCTGCAGGAGACACTCTGAAGGACACTAAAGCTAATTTTCTCCTTCTGTAGCCCTCAAGACGCATCATGGGCAATACCTTGGAAAATGCCTCGCAGATCCCAGCGATCTCGCCATTAGGCTGTATTCTTCAACACTGGGACAGGTTCGACCCTGCCAATCTGAAGAAGAAACAACTCATCTACTACTGTAATACAGTTTGGCTCGAGTACCAGCTAGACAACGGCAAAAGATGGGTACAGAATGGCAGTTTAGATTACAGTACTATTTTGCAGTTAGATCGATTCTGCAAAAAGCATGGAAAGTGGACTGAGGTGCCTTATGTTCAGGCTTTTGCGTCTCTGTATGTGTTGTGTCTCTCCACCTCCCCCAGCTCTTCTGCCCTTGCCACGTTCCATCGTAACTCGATGGAGCTGCTTCCCCCAGAGTTGCCCCTTCACTTCCCTGTTGAGGAGGGCCCGCTGGCAGGGACAGTTCATCCTCTCTCAGGATGCCCTTGGTTCCACGGGATGCTGTCACGACTGAAGGCCACTCAGTTAGTACTAGAAGGAGGCACCAGCTCCCATGGTGTCTTTCTAGTTCGTCATAGTGAGACAAGGAAGGGAGAGTATGTTCTCACTTTGAACTTCAAGGGCAAGGCCAAGCACCTGTACTTGTCACTGAATGAAAATGGTGAGTGCTGCGTCCAGCACCTATGGTTCTTGTCCATTTTTGACATGCTCAATCATTTCCGGGTACACCCTATCCCTCTTGAGCCTACAGGCTCCAGAGGTGTGGTCCTTACTCGGTATGTACCCACCAAACAGCAGGGCTGGGGACAGGCCAGGAGCCATACAGAGGTGTGTGAGGGAGCTCCATGTTACCCCAGTTTGTCTTCCACCCTTACGCCCATACAGCAATCCAAAAAAGGGCGGGCTGTGAGCTCAACTTCTAGAGGTAGTTTATATTCCCGAGCGGGTCATTGTCATATATTATAAAAAAAGGCTGATAGGGAGGCAAGCCCAAGGGCAGCCTTGTCACCCCTCAAGACCCTAGCCTTATCCTCAGTTCCTGAAGAACCATTCTGGTCCTTCTTCAAGGAACACAGTGACAAGCTATAAAAACCTTACATGGAAAAATGATCATTCACATTTTCACAGGATTAAGACTCTACTCCTGTGAACCTCTGGAAGATCTAAAGCTCCTTTGCAAAAAGCTCCAGTTTGGCTTCCAATGCAGATAAGTAGTCACCATAAATACACACTGGTAACCTACTGAACATCCATCTTTACTTCCACAGGCTCCCGAAAAGTTCACCAAGCCCTCTTCTGTTACTTTATATAAACACTAATTCTTTTCTTATAGTCCTCTGACAGGTTTTACTCAGCCTAGCTGATGAGCCATGTTATCCTAAAGCAGAGAATACATAATCCCCAGTAGGCAGGGTCTACAGTCCCTTTCAGCAGGAAGTAGCTACCTGAAGACTGAGACCTCCACTCCCTCAACAACCCATAAAGAACTATGGGGATTTATGTCTCTCCAGGGGAAAATGAGGCAGGAGATCAGGTCATGGCAAGGTGCTGGAAGACAGGATGTAACCTGTCAATTACAAAGATCCAGAACAGAGGCTAACCAGGATCTGTCAATTGTGGCCAGAACATGTGGGTAGAGCAACTGCCAATGGATCAGATCTGAATGAGTACAAAAGACCGCAGCCTGCCGGGCATGGTGGCGCACGCCTTTAATCCCAGCACTCGGGAGGCTGAGGTAGGCAGAGCGTTGTGAGTTTGAAGCCGGCTTGGGCTACAATGCAAGCGGGGAAAAAAAAAAAAAAAAGACGGCAGCCATTGACTTCGCCGCCACTGTGGTCTTACAGTTCTGTGGTCCTCCTGTTTGTGTAGTGGCGCATTTTACTTGTGCTATGTGCCTTTTATTGCTCTTCTCTTCATTTTTTTCATTTCTTTACTTTTCTTCTTTTCTTCTCTTACTTTAAATAAAAGTTGCATCTACCTGTTTACCAGTTGTCCTGGTCAATTCTTTGGGTAGAGCAGAAAGTGCTTAGAATCACCAGATGCCATTCCATCAGGCAGCAGTACCAATTCTTCCCTCCCCACAGTGCTTCGTTTGTTTCTGAGGCAAAGTCTTGCTATGTAGTTCAGGCTGGCCTTGAACTCACAGCAATCTTCCTACCTTAGCCTCTGGAGTGGTGGGATTACAGGCATGTACCACCATGCCTGGCATGTTTGTTTGTTTGTTTTTTGCAACAGGGTCTCATTATGTAGCTCTGGCTGACTTTGCACTCACTATGCAACCCAAGCTGGCCTTGAACTCACCGTGCTGTGTGGCAGCTGGATATGGGTGGAGGGCAGTAGTGCTATTGCTGTTCCTGTGTCTGCCACAATCCTCACCTAGCTGGTGTATCAGCCATCCCAAGGTGTTGTCCTCTATGACAAGACGCTGCGGTGTCCTCTCAGTTCCCAAAGTGAACATGTGTGCTCTAAATCGCCAGAGCCATCCCAAGATTCCAGGCCAGACTTCTTCCCTTCTTCCTGGCCCTACTCTGCTGCTCCACTCCAGATGTCATGTTCATTATTGAGAAGCCCTGCTATTTTCACCAGGCACACAGCTCCCTGGTTACCAGTAGAAACCTGGCTAAGAAGTGCTGTCAGGAACTTCTGGGAAGATGGTGGAGCAGTAAGCAGCAGAAAAACAGCCTCTCTGAGAGTCACCATCCAGATGCTGGAGTATAGCATCGTGAGGGAGACAAGAAGGAAGTGGGTCTCCTGGACCCAGGAAGAATCTGAAGTGTGAATTGAAGCCCACAGAGAAAGTAAAAAGAAAAACTTCAATGAAGAGGAAGGTGGTAGCTGGTGGTACCTTTGCATTGAGATAGACTCACTGTGGCAGAGGAGCGGTGCATGGTGATGGTGACGGTGGCAGCTGGGGACTGCAGAGGCCTCTGCAGAAAGACATGGCAGTGGAAGGGAGTGGCAGGTCTGGATGACTGTGCTGGCTGGCAGTGAGTGCAGAGGACTCAGTCCTCCCACGGGAGACAGTAATTGACTGGGAGCCATTTTGGAGTCAAGCTGGATAAGTCCAGAACCAGAACTGCTGCTGGCTTCCTTCAGCAGCTCCTAGCTGGGCACAGACCTGTGGAAACTGCTTGGACTGCAGTGAGCCCAGTGAGTCTGGTCTCAAAGCAGGCCTGCTAACGTTATCTACTACTCCACCATAAAGCAACGGGTGGCTTGCTGGAATAGAGTGGCATGATTTGGGACTCTGTCTCCACAGGCTGTCTATCAGTGAAACCAGACAGAATCCTGGAAGTGGACTATTTGTGTTTCTTTTTCATGTTTTGTTTTGTTTGTTTTTTCTCTTTCTCCATTTTTTTTTTATGAGTGTGACAGTGGTTCCTAACCTCTTTGAGGGTGTGGTTCTGTTCTGTTCTTCTTTTTATCTCTTTCTTCTCTTTTCCTTCAGTCTTTTACACCAGTTTCCCCAAGTTGGTGTGATCCAACTTTGTCCTCTAATCTTACTTGTAATCTCTTTCTCTTCTTCCACTTCTCTATTTTCTCCTTAATCCATTTTAAATTTTAACCCCCAGGGCAAAATTGACACATTACAAACTTATATATTACATATAATTATCTGGTTTGTTTTACATTTTGTTATATAATCACAAATGGAGTTCATATGGTTAAAAGTTGCAAATTAAGGGTTAGCACAGTTTGTTGTTTTCTAGGCTGTACTTGTTGCTACTGGTACCACTACAGCCAAAGTTGATATAATTGTTCTGAGCAACTGTTGGTCCTGATAATCTATGACTGAGATTAACTAAGGGTCACAGAAAATACTGTGGCACAGTGTCAAAGAACCAGGGACTAGGCCAAACAAGCAACAACATCTCATCTCCAACAAACTACAGAGGTAAGATCTTCCAATAGACTCAAAACTCAAAAACAGCTATGCCTGGAAGATACCTCAGAAAACTAATCACCACCTAAGGGTCCTAAATACTAGCAATAAAGCAACCCACCATAGGCAACTTACAAGCATCACCCCAGGAATTAAACTAAAAAAAGAAAAGAAATGAGAAGACACTTAAATAAGATGCAACCCCAGACTCCAGTTCACCAAAGGCAAACCCAGGGGGGCAATGAGGTGGGACAATCCAAAGCCCCCCATCAGGTCTCTCTGAAGTAGAAACAACAAAGCAAGTGAATGAGGCTCTTGAAAAAATGAGATCAGAAATAATCTCTCAAATAACTACAGAGATTACCAAAATATACACCATGCTTAGTGACATTAGAGCAGACATAGACAAAAAATAGATGAGCTTAAGTAAATTATGGAAGAGCAGCATAGGAAACAAATGGAATCCATAAAACAGATTCAAGCAGATATTCAAGAGAATAAAAACTCCACTGGAAGTATTCGAAACAGATTAGGCCAATGTGAGGACAGGATCTCAGATATTGAAGACAGGCTTGCAGTTGGCAACCAGGAAAAGAAAGATTTCTCAAAACTAACAAGGGATCATGAGAAATCAATCCAGCAGCTGCTAGATGAGACAAAGAAGATTAAGATTAATTGAAGTCATTGAGCAAGCAGGAGATACCACAAATGATACTAAAAATATGTTCACAGACATCACGACAGAGAACTTCCCTGGTAGAGAAAAAGAATTTGACATACAAATAAGTGAGGCATATAAAACTCCAATTAGCAATGATTAAAAAAAAATACACAGTCAGGCATATCATAGTCAAGATTCCAGAAATTTCACACAAGAATAGAAGGACATTTTAGAAAGGGATGATAAGTATTACAGCTCCACGAACCCCAATAGAAAGAATCCACTAGGAAAATAGAAAACAACATGATAAGGATAAGTTAATATGTATCAGTTTTAGCCATTAGTGTTAATGGTCTTAATTCACCAGTCAAAAGACATAGTCTGGCAGAATGGATCAAGAAGCAAGATCCAACAATATGCTGTATACAAGAACCACATTTAATTAAAAAAGATACCCATAGTCTGAAAGTTAAAGGATGGAAAACAATACTACATGCAACAGGAGTCCAGAAAAAAGCAGGGGTAGTTATTCGATTTGCAGATAAAGTTAATTTTAAGCTAAGACTGATTAAGAGAGACAAAGAAGGTCACTATATATTGGTAAAGGGAACAATCCAAGAGGAAGAGATAACAATCATAAATATATATGCAACAAATACTAGTGCACCCAGTTATATAAAACAGTTATTAATGGACATGAAAAATCAAATAGGCCTTAATACAATGGGCTTATTTGATTTTTCATGTCCATTAATAATCTGAAACAAAATCTATGTATATAAAAAATTAGTTGTGACAGTCAGAGAAAAAGAATTTTGAGTGAAATGTAATTTTCTCAGGGTCACCTTCAGATTTTATTTTTAATGCAAAATGTTCATTTGAAAACAATTGTGTTAATAATTTGTTAGATAATGTTTCATGTCTTTTTTTAATATAATTTATATATATTTTAAATAATTTTCAGGAATATCCAATATGCTGATGATTGTTACTGCTTTGTTGGTTGGTGTGAAATTGTTATGTTTTGAGTTCTTATTTTCCTTTTGTTTAAAAAAAATAAAAATAAATTTAAAAAGAAAATATAAAAACCCTAAATAAATCAGTATCAATCAATGAAATCAAAGATATAATTAAAAATCTATCAACAAAGAAAAGTCCAGGCCCTGATGTATTCACTGCTGAATTCTATAAGAAATTTAGAGAAGACCTAACACTATTATTTCTCAAACTCTTTAATGAAATTGAAAGGGAAGCAATACTCCCAAATTCATTCCTGGAAGCAAGCATTACTCTGATTACAAAACCAGAGAAAGACCCAACTAAGAAAGAGAATTACAAGCCAATCTCCCTAATGAATATGGATGCAAAAATTCTCAATAAGATATTGGCAAAAAGACAGAAGCAAATCATCAAAAAGATTGTACACCATGATCAAGTGGGATTCATCCTAGGGATGCAGGGATGGTTCAACATGTGTAAATCCATAAATACAATACACCATAGGACAAAAATTGTATGACCATCTCAATAGATGCAGAAAAAGCCTTTGACAAAGTCCAGCACCCATTCATGATAAAAACCTTACAGAAAATTGGAATAGATGGTCTTTATCTCAATCTAATAAAAGCCATCTACGACAAACCAACAGCCAACATAATACTGAATGCTTTCACTCCAATATCAGGACAAAGACAAGGATGTCCATTGTCTCCACTCTTACTCAACATAGTCCTGAAAACTTTAGCTGGAGCAGCTAGACAAGAGAAAGAAATAAAAGGAATAAAGGTAAGAAAGGAAGAAGTTAAACTAACATTATTTGCAAATGACCTGATACTCTACTTAGAAGACCCCAAAAACTCCACCAAAAGACTTCTAGATTCAATAAGTGAATTCAGTAATGCAGCTGGTTACATAGTCAACACTCAAAAATCAATAGCCTTCTTGTACACAAATAACAAACTCACTGAGAGACAAATCAAGGAAACAATACCTTTTACAATACCATCCAAAAAAATGAAATACCTAGGAATCAATCTAACAAAGGATGTAAAAGACCTCTACATTGAAAACTACAGTACTCTGAAAAAGGGGACTGAAGAGGATATTAGAAAATGGAGAGATAGTCCATGCTTTTGGGTAAGAACCAGTAGGGTGAAAATGGCCATACTTCCAAAACTGTTACACAGATTCAATGTGATTCCAATAGAAATTCCAATAGCATATCTCACAGAATTAAAGAAAACAATCCTAAAATTCATCTAGAACCAGAAGAGACCTAGAATAGCAAAGGCAGTCCTGGGCAACAAAGACAAGACAGAGAACATCACAATCTCTGACTTGAAATTACACTATAAAGCTACTGTGATAAAAAGTGTGGTATTGGCAAGAAAAACAGACCCCCGAAGGTCAATAGAATAGATTAAAAGATGCAGAAACAACTGCAGACACACTAATCCACCTTATTTTTGACAAAGGTGCCAAACATGTTCACTGGAAGAAAGATAGCCTCTTTAATAAATGGTGTTGGAAAAACTGGTTCTACACATGCCAAAGATTAAAACTGGACCTATCTCTTTCACCATGTACTAATCTAAAATCAGAATGGATCAAAATATTACAACAGAAACATTAAATCTTCTGGAAGATAGAGTAGGTAAAACTCTTGAAGACATTGGTGTAGGCAAAGACTTTAGGAACAAAACTCGGATTGCACAGGAACTGTCACAAAGGATCAACAACTGGAATCTCACCCTATTGAAAAGCTTTTGCACAGCAAGAGAAACCAACAGAATGAAGAGACAACCTACAGTGTGGGAGAAAATGTTTGTCAGCTATTCCTCAGACAAAGGATTACTATCAAGAACATATAAAGAACTAAAAAAAAAAAAAAAAAAGTACTTTCAGATTTAAAGACCCAATCCAAAAATGGACATCTGAGATGAACACACACTTCTCAGATGAAGAAATACAAACAGCAAATAAATATGTGAAAAAATGTTCAACATCATTGGTCATTTGAGATACGCAAATTAAAATAACACTGAGATTTCACCTCACCCCAGAATGGCTAGTATCAAGAAATCAAGTAATAACAAATGTTAGAGGGGCTGTGGGGAAAATGAAACCCTTCTCCACTGTTGGTGGAATGCAACCACTGTGGAAATCTGTGTGGAGATGCCTCAAAAAAGGATTGGAGGTTCCATTCAACCCAGCTACTCCCCTTCTGGGTATCTTCCCAAAAGAATTTAAAATATCATAGCACAATGTGCACCCAAGTTTATAGAAGTACAGTTTATAATAGCTAGATCTTGGAAACAACCTAAATGCCCATCCACTGAGGAATGGATAAAAAAGATTGGTATTTTTTATACAATGGAGTACTGTTCAGCCATAAAGAATGATAAACTGGACACTTTTATAGGTAAATGGATGCACCTTGAGAACATACTCATTAGTGAAATACATAAGACACACATGTAAACATCGTATTGTTTCATTAGTGTGACAAGTTAAAGAGAAAACTGTATGTATATGTGTATGTATATGTATATAAAAAATAAGATAGTTACACTACTGATTTCTCTGAGTTCACTGAAGAGAAGGATTTGTGCTGGTACTGTTCGGACAATTTATTGCAGGTGTCCTGTGCTCTGGGTGAATGATTTGGGGATGACAATGTGCAACGTGTGTACCATTGTTGCCCCCTGATTGATGTGCTTTGAAATTTTATTGTAGTTTTTTTTTCTTCTTTCTTTTTATCTTTTTTTTTTTTTTTGCGGCACCGAGAATCAAACTCGCAACCTCATGCCTGTGAGACAGGCACTTAAGTCATTGAGCCAAACTCCCAGCCCTAGTTTTTTGAGGCAGGGTCGCACTATGTAGCTGAGACAGACCTTGTGCTTGTGTTGTAGCCCAAGCCGGCCTTGAACTCACAATGCTCTTCCTACCTCAGCCTCCTGAGCACTGGGATTAAAGACGTGCGCCACCACGCCCGGCTTTTTCTTTTTATCTTTGAATAAAATGGATTTGAAAAAAAGAAGAAACAAATGCTCTGTTAGGACACAGCAATTCTGGAGCACCCCATGAACCTAGCCGAGAGCCAATAAACACACACCTTGGGAGCCAAACAAACAGACCCATACTGCAGGAATGAACGCATCCATTTATTCAATTTCCAACATACAAGATCTTCTGAAGGAGTGTTACAGAGGCCCTCAAGGGAAGAAGGGCTGGAGCAGGGGTGTGAAAGCCTTGGAAGCCAATTTTAAAAGTCTAGGTTTTATTTTACAGGAGGGAAAGAGAAGCCATTGAAAATTTTGGAGAGGACGTAATCGTCCCTGATCTGTGCAAATCTTGAGGGTAAACAGATGGAGAATCAGGCTGGAGGTGATGCACAAGTGACAGAGATGGGGTAGTAGGAATGACTTGAATGGATGCAGGTTCGGAGCCAGCGAAGGTGGTGGCACTGTATCAGCTGAGACTGGGTTGGAGGAAGGAGAAAGCTCATACCTCTGATACGGAGGGAGAGGAGGAAAAGACTAATATCTGAGGGAACAGGTGGTCATTGTGGCTCCATTCTTGGGGTTTGTGACCAAGGCAAATAAACATTACTCCCTGTCCGCCCCTGGCTCCTTGCTTGGGGACGGGGCATATACCATCTTCCCAAGTTTTAAATATTTCAAGTCATGGTGGAAGCCAGGAAAAGAAAATAGGTGGAATGGAAAAAGGAAGCAAACTCCACAGAGTGGGAAGCCGAATACTTCCCTTCAGTAGCTCAGGCCTGGCAGCTTGCGCTGGCCTTGTGGAAGATTCCCTCTGGCAGAGTCTATGCACCCAGCAAGCAAGCCCAGGGATGAAGAGGGCTCGTGGGCCTGTGGGTCTGCATCCCAATGTCAACTCACTACCCACTCCAGCCACATACGGGAGCAGGTGCTACAGATTTCCTGGACATGTCGGTTCTGGCACAGAGTACAAACCAGAGCCAGGCAGGGAAGATGTGGGGTTTTTGCCCAGGAAAGGGCAGTGGAGCTGTGTGGGGCACCTCACTCCTCCCAGGGGCTCATGTCGGTGTCGATGGCCACACAGTTGTAGGCAGCGTAGCGGAGTTTCTCCTCGCACACCTTGGCGCTGCAGAGGAAGGGCTAGGTCAGGCCTTCCTAGCACCCTGAAGGGTCAGGGGGCCCCAGTAGTGTGCTCCACTGCCGGAAGTCCTCTCACACCAAGGATGCCAGCCCTCGGTTGGCCCCGGGAAAACCCACCTGACATAGTGTGGCAGGAAGAGAGTGCTGGAGCAGGTAGAAGACTCGGGCAGCGCGTCTGTGGTCTCGTAGCTGGAGGGATGGAGGGCCACAGATGAGGAAGAACTCCAGGGGTGTGTGTGTGGGGTGCCACAGGTCTCCCTGCTGCATATGCACTCACCCCAGCTTGTCTGGGTAGATGTAGATCCGAGCTGGCAGGCGGCTGCGGCCTGTGACAAAACGCAGGAAGCGGCTGCGGTCCTCTGTGGGGAGAAGGAGATGAGCCCCTGCTGATGGTGCGGGAGGCTCTATCACTTCTGCCCAGCCTCCGCTTCCCACGGCATGAGCTCAAACCAAGCATCATTCTGCTCCTTTTTACTGACCGTTGGTGAAATTGTTCAGTGCCTCCCAGAAGTACTGCACCCGCGTGTCAGAGGGCTCGAAGTCCTCAAACCGAGCTGAAAGAGTCAAGGCCGGAGTTCATTTTCAGGTCTTACTAGGCCCAGCCCTGAAGCCCTCTCCCCTATACTTCCTCACCCCACAGCCTGGAACTCACTGAGCTTGCGCAGAGCATCCACAGTGACCTCTGGGTCCCCACACACCTTCTTTTCCAACTCTTGCCAGGTCAGCAAGTCCAGCACTGCTTGTGGTACGACCTTCAGCAGACCCGCCTGCATGGCTGCCACCTGCAGAGAAAAAAAAGGCCCAGCTAAGAGAAAACACCACTCTCAGCTTCCACTGGACATCTCGATACCCGTTGATTGGCAGGACTGTGGGGCAGTGTTCGGGTGGGGGCAAAAACTCTTCTGCAAATGGTTCGGGATGCTCAGCTCTGGCTGCTACCTGTTCCTTGCTCTCCTCTAGCCGTGCCTTCTGTACCAGCTGGATGAAACGAGAACGGTCCTCATATCCCACTACGGTGCCTGTGCCCCCAGGAATCAGCTCCACCACCTGTTGGTCACTGAGCACAGTGGTGAACGTCAGCTCCTTCCCAAACTTGAACTCAAATGTCTCCTTGTCCATTCCTTCCATCACTTCCAGGAGCTTCACCTGGGGGTAAGTCAGAGGAGGGGAGCTCAGCTTCACTGGGGAGACAGTCTCTGTCTTTCTTCAAGATGCTCACAAGGAAGCAGGGAGGCAGGCGGGCAACAGGGTATGAGGGGCAACTATCGGGCTATGGACGCATCGAGACCACAGCTAACCAGGCTTGGCGGCAAGGAAGGCATCCTGTAGGAAATGGCATCTGAATTGGGACTGAAATGATAGTTGAGACTTGGCTGGGCCATAATGGAAGTCAGGAAAGAGAGTATGTTGGAGGAAGATTAATAAGCAAAAGGCTTGCCGGGCATGATGGTGCATGCCTGTAATCCCAGCACCAGGGAGGTTGAGGCAGGAGGATTGCTGTGAGTTCTAGGCCACCCTGAACAGCATAGTGAGACCTTGTCTCAAAAAAAAGAAAAGAAGCTCAAAAGGCATAAGGACTCTGTTTGGCCAAAACCTGAATATGCACCAAGTGGAAATGGACACGGGTCAATACAGGGTCCACATTATCCTAAGTCCAGGGCAAAGCCATTAAATGAGGAGAGTGAAATAAACTACTGTGGCAGCATGGAGATCAGAAGGGCAAGAATGGAGACTGGGATGCTAGCTTTGGCAATAAGTGGTTAGGACAGAAAGAAAGGTGGTCTGAACCAGGGGAACAGCAATAAGACAGGCGACGTAGATAGATGCTTGCAGAATGTAGGGAGCGGGGAAGGAGGAGGAGTGCAGGGTGACGCTGAGGGCTTGGGCACGGCGAGGCTTGGGTGGAGGTGCAGCTCTATGTAGGGAGCCTTGTGTGGACAGGGAGGAGAGGATGGAGAGAGTGGGCCGAGCTGGAGGCTTGGGGGAAAGGCTGGGCCTGGCAGTCAGGAGTGCAGGGTTCGAAGAACAGAGCTAGTGGTTGAAATCATGAGCACAGATGGGATCAGAGGGAGCACGAGTATAGTAAAGGAAGTGCAGGGAGGCCCTGGGGAGCACTGACTACCGACAGCTGGCAGAGGAAAGCTTGACTCCAGCCTGACTCACCAGCACAGAGTCCACAGCAGGGAAGTCCTTGCTCCAGCTCACCTCCTCCCCAGAGAGCTGCTTCCACACGAAGCCGGGAAGCGCGAGGACCTGCGTGACACACACACACCACTGTCCTCTCAGCCCGAGCTGCCAGGGGCCAGGGCTGACCTGACAGGGGTGCAGATCGGGCTACTTACCAGGAACTCCTTACCCCGAAGGGCAGCCCCCATCAGCTGTCCGATCCACTCATACTTGGCAAAGTCTCGGCAGGAGGGGTTGGGCACATACATGTCTCGGGCCTCACCAGTGCCATTGCCCTGCCCCAGAGATAAAGCTGTCAGTGTGGCATAAGATGGGCTCTACTTTCCTGCCCTAAGCGTCCCAGAGACTTCCCCCAAGATCTTCCACAAGGGTCCCTGTAGGACCCCACTGAAAGTACCAAGGCTCTTCCTTTCCTTGTCTACGCGATGCTGCCCTAGGCGACTCGGTCCCTCCTCTATCCCCTCCCAAGGTCAGTGTGGCACCTGGGAGCCTTACAGAGACAGGCTAGCAGAAACTTTGCCAGAGGTGGGGGTGGGAGATGGGAGGTTACCTGGTTGGCTGTGCGTACAAAGAAGGGCAGAGGCACAGGAGTGTCGGCTGAGCTGGGGCACAGTTCTTCTGACATATCTGCCAGGCTATCCCGGAAACCACCCCCTGAAACAACAGATGCCCCCTAGCTAGGCACGAGACGGCCCAGCCTCTACAATGGGGCAATAAGCAGACTCTCTGGTCCTCATCAGGTGTGAAGCCCAGAAAAGTCTCAGACACTAGTGAAGGAACATGCAGGATCCTTTTTATGCTCCACTGGGGCCTCACCTTGGTCAATGATGCCTTCCGCGATGAATTTACACTCCCACCACTGGTCATAGCGCATGGGCCACCTGTAAGGAGCAGACCTCTGTCATCAGACTGTGCCAGAATTTAGGCTGATTCACTAGCCCAGAGATCAGCCAGGATCAGGGTCACAAAGTGGCAATGGTGGAGGCTGACAGGAGCAGTGTGGGTGAGGTATGTATACTTGTGCCTTGAGCAAGACCCTTCCCTTATGCCATACCTGTAGTCCAGGGGCTTTTCATACTTGTCAGACGGTTTAAGGCCTTCATAAACCTGGAGACGGGGGAAAGGTGCATCAAACCTGGGCCTACTCTTGCCCAAGGACCTCCCTCAGTTCAAGCCCAGGTGTTCCGGACCTGGGTGAAGACAGCGTTTTTGCAGGCAGGGTCCCGAGAGGGGCAGGCACGGTGTTCCATGGCGAGACGTCGGTTGATGTACAGGCGCGGCATGAAGCTGGGCTTGCTGCTCTCTGAGTCTCGCAGGCACTGGGCCACCAGGCTGGGCCGCTGGCGTGACAGCAGTAGGAACTGCTTCACTTGCTAGTGAGGAGGTGTGGCCAGAGCAGGCTCAGCAGGCAGTCAGCTTCTGTCCAACCCTGGAACCTCCCTCTATGCTCAGACCCAAATTCACCATTCCAGTCCAAACCTAGCCCATTCCATCCTTGCTCTTTCAGATCCTTCCTCAGTCCAACCACCAGGGGGAGCTTTCAGACTGAGCAATTGATTGCTTGATTGATTTGAGTCTTCCTGTGCAGTTCCTGCTAGCAGAGAACTCACTAGGAACCCCAGGTGGACCACGAAGCCAAAGCATATCCTTTTGCCTCAGCCTCCCAAGTTCTAAGGTTACAGACATGTGCCACACCACCTGGCTTGGGGAGGGGGAAGCTTTCCAAAACAAAAAAATTCTGACATCTTCACTACCTTACTTATAAATTTTCCAGTGGCTCCACTGACTGGGACAAAGTGCCTGGTTCACAGCCTGGCCCTCAGGGCCCGTGGCTGTTAAATCCTGCCTTCTGCCTCACCCCTGCATCATGCACCTACCTCTCTGCTATCCTCAATCATGCACCTTATCTGTGACTTCTCATGATGTCACCTTTCCTGCCCTAACCCTCATGTATTCCATACATTTATCTGAGGAAGAACACCCCAAACACTGTACTTTGACCATTTTTGTCTGGCTTTCTTGGTTCCCAGAAAAGGTCCGGCCCTGGGGCAGGTTTTCAGAACTGTTTGCTGAAGTAGAAGCCCACTGACTAGCCCTGGGTTTGCCAGGCTCACCTTAATTTCACTGAAGGTGCCCAGTGTGTGGTCCCATGCAGGTACCAGGTGACGCAGGACACTGTCTAGGATCTTGATGAATCTAGGGTGGTAAAGATATCTGCAGCTAAAGACTTTGGCATGGATGTACGATTCCCAACTCCTCAACACCCAGGGACAGAAGGCAGGGCCTGGAGGCTGCTCTTTGAGGCAGAACAACTTATACTGTAAGACCCTTGGCTCTCATCCAAGCAGACACACGAGGCTCAGAGAAGGGAGAGGCCTGCAGGCCCAGGGCCACAGCCACCTCTGCAGGAGGACAGCTCTGCGGTACAGTACTTCAGGGTCAGTGCCTTCCAGGCGTGGATATCGCACCAGACTGGCCGGCTGGAAGAGGTCGGCATTCAACCCTAGTTCCCGCTGTCTAGATGACTTGATCTTGACCCCTCGAAGACGAACATCAATCCCATCATCTGTGGGAAAGAGTAAAAGGGAGGTCATTCACTGTGCCAGTGCCTTCTTGGCCCTCAGACCTGGGAATGAATCCTTAATGCTCAGCCTGCAACCCCTAGAAACTTGAGACCTTTGGGATCCCATTCTACCCCAATTCCGATTATCTGTATAGTATTTGCTGGTTTCTCTATCCACCTCTACAATGCTAGAAGGTCCCGACTCAAGTGAGCCCAACCACCTCTATGGTTTTGAGGCAGGCTTATATATGGCACCTCCTGCCCAGCTCAGGCCGCACGGCTTCAAATCCTGGAGTTAGTTAAGCCACCACTTTCACCCTAACTCTAAGTCTATTATTGTCTTCTTTCTGCACTCACTGTCAGCTTGAACCCAGCTACACCTTCAGGCTCCCTTCCTCTTCTTACGGCCTTAAGCCCCACCTCGGCACTCCACGATGCGGATCTCGATGACTGGGAGGTGGACCGTCATGTCCTCCAAGACACAGACATCCCCGATCAGGGTCCTAAGAAGACGGTGTGAGGCACTTCAGATGCTTCCGCCTCAGGCCTTCAGGGATTGCTGGGATCCCTCTCAAATTTAGGCACCTAAGCGGGCCAGTCCACACTGCTATGATCATGCCCCGCCTCCTACCCCAGGCCAGCTTGCTCACTCGTCAATGCTCACGTCACTCAGCTTCTTCAGGTTGTCCCCTTCGCCCCCGTAGACCACTACCCGCTTAGGCATGAAGTTGTCATCTGTGGTGTCCACTGTGAGTAGCAGCTTCCTGAGGGGTAAGAATGTGCACCTGGGTCTCTATACACCCACAGGCACGTGGCTCACCCACCCTGTCCTGCCCAGAGTCAACTCACTTGACAATCGTGCCCTTCTTCATAGTAAGCCGTACCCAGTGCTGGCACTGGGACCCATCACTCTCCCAGTAGGTATCTGCATTGCTGTCAGTCAGGCAAGACACATTGAATTCCTCCTAGGGAGGGACAAGAGAGGTGCAGTCAGCAGTTTCCTTCACTTCCGCACTGCGCATGTGCTCTGGGCCAGGGAATGCAAGAAAGCACAGAGGGGCTGGGGAGGGAGCTCAGCAGCACAGCACCTGCCTGGCAATTGCAAGGCCCTCAGTTTAACTCTGGCTTTGGACCTAAAGCTGGCCTTGAGGGGTGTGACAACATGTCACCTCCCTCAGGGGAGCCCCACTACTCACCGTGTAGGAGGAAACGTCTATGCTCTCCACATACTGCTTCACGCTACCCAGGTTCTCATCCTCCTTGCCCAGGTGGTCATACAAGAAGTGGATCAGGTCTTCGTCACACTCGTAGGTCCATGTTGGTGGCACATAGCTGAGTAACCCCAAGCCCTAATTAGGTTAGGGCAAAATCTGGAGGTCCCTCCTCCCCCGCTCATTCCAGCTCACTCACAGTAGCCTTTGTACAGCGTCTGTGTATGCCTCGGCGGGCTTAGGCCTAGATCCTAGGCGATGCGAATATGTCAGGTCCACCACCTGTTCCCATCTGTGGGGAGAGTGGGAGGTGGGTGGGGTGGCATTAGCGGGTGGCAGGCCACACCTCCTGGCTCTGGAGCCTTCTGCAGAGCTCTAGCGTCACATCTCCTTACCCTTGTGGCTTCCTTCAGTTACAGGCCCTTTCTGCTCGTAACCCTGACCCCACTCCAATACCTTCACCCCGCCCCGTGCTGGCTGTGTTCCCAAACCCTCGGGACTGTCTGACAGCAAACTCTGTCCTTCATGGGCAGGACCTAAGCACAGGCCGGTAGTCCACGCCGAAGAGCTGCTGCTGTCGCTGCAAGTGGTCCGGGGTGTCGATGGGCACCAGGCGGGCCCCGCCCTCCGCCGGCCGGCACACCAGCAACCAACCCTCGTCGAGGTCACAGTCACCCAGATGTTCTGCCAGCTGCTCCTGCAGGGACGCGTCAGGCGGGGGCAGCCATCAGGGAACTGTTTAGCGGCTCATCTGCCCAGCCCAGAGCAAAGGGCACCGAATGCAGTGTCAGCTCAATGTGGGGCAGGGCCGGGGGCTTTCCTGGACCCGACGGGTTTTGGCGGGGTCCCAGTGGGCCAGAGCGCACCTTGGTCAGCTTCACCCAGAGCCCGTGGCCGTTGCACAGCTCCTCGCCCGTGGTGCGCACAGAGGCGCCGCGCCGCAGCTCAATGCTGTCGCGGGCGGCGCGCAGGGGCCCGGAGCCGGTACCCGGGGCCGGGCCCGCGGCACCTACGCGCAGCCCCAGGCCCTCTGCCTCCCACACTGGCAGCAGCACGCGCGACGGTCCGGCCGGGTCCTTGTAAAGCTTATAGAGCACTTCTCGTGGCACAAAAGCTAGCGCCGCCGGCAGCTGCCGTCCAGCACGGAGGCACCGCGCGGCCTCCGCCAGGAAGCGCACGCGGCCCAGCAGCCGCCGCGGGGACTCCAGCGCCGCGCCGGGGCCAGGGCCCGCCATGGCCGAGTGGCTGAGCGGGACCAGGCACGATCCCGCCCCCGACCACGGGAGACGCGAGCCCAGATCCCCGCAGCGCCCCGCCCGTAGCGCCCCGCCCTCAGTCGACCCCGGCGCAGCTTCCGCAAGGAAGACCTCCAATGCTGCCGTATTGTACGGTGTACTCGACACGCCGAGATTATTACGCCCGCCCGTACTCTCCACCCACCCCTCGCAGCCGACCAGATCCGAGGCTACTGGCTTCTACCCGATCGATTCTCTCTCCATCATGAGTGGTCTTACTCAGCACTCGCCTCTGCACCTCCTACTGTACCCGGCTCTTAGTTGGTGATGTAAATGTACAATATAATAATTCAGTCCCCTGTGAAACCTGGTGACATTATGTGCAATGTGTCTGGCTTGATAAGATTGTTAGAATCGTGGAGAGTAGAAGTAAGGGTGGGACTTGGGGCAATTTTCAGTTTCTAAGCCATTAAACGAGAACAAATTCTTCACCGAGTATTTTACCTTTGGGGCGTTTGTTTTGCGTCGCTAGGGAGGACTTTACGGTGAAAAATGGTTTGGGTCCTACAGGCAGCAGCCCGGTCAGCCCCAGAGCTGTCAATGGCGTCAGATCACGTGGCTTGAGCCCAGCGCCCTAGCGGTCTGAAGGGGGCGGAGCCTGCACATGGGCGGTGCAGACTCAGGTTAGCGTGAAGACTGCACTTGCAGTGACTGCCATGGAGGCAAATGGGAAGGGGTGAGTTCTCTGCTGCTGGCGGTGTGGGTAGCGGGGCTTCTGAGTCTTCCAACCCAGGAATCTGTCCCTATAACACCATTTCGCGGAAGTTTTCCCGGTGTGAACCCCCGTTCCTGGGGGCTCGAGTCTTCCAACCATGGATTCTTGAGCCCTTCATTCCAGGGGCTGCCTTGTTGGAGTGCATCCCTCAAGGCATTCTTTCAAGGGATACCCCAGAAGTTCTAACTAGGTGTTTCTATTCTGAGACATCAACTGTGATCCCTTTTTGACTATTTCCCAACCCGTGAATCTCAGAAACTAGCTTTAGAACTACCTCATTGGCGACCCTGTTACTGATATTCATTAGTTCTGTGACACTTGCCCCACAAACTTTCCTACTGGGCTTCTACCCCCCACTTCCGAGTTTCTCCAGTTCCTTTGAGTTTGGACGAGTTGGAGTTTGCATAGGGAAGAGGCCCCAGCGCGCGGACCTCCTGCAGTCCCGTGCACCATCTGATAGGCAGAAAAGAGGTGAAACGGGCAGGGGGCCACGGCTTGCGAGCTGGCCTGGAGCGGGTAGATAACGGTGCCAGACTGAATCCGCCTAGAATCCGCGCCTTCCCCAACCTCCAGCCTAGCATACTGACACCTATTTTCACCCCAATCTGATCACCAGACCCCAGGGTTTTCCAGAGCTGAAGAATGACACATTCCTGCGAGCAGCCTGGGGAGAGGAAACCGACTACACTCCTGTTTGGTGTATGCGGCAGGCTGGTCGCTACTTACCAGGTTAGGGACAAGACCTGGAAGCCTAGATGGAGTTTAAAACTCTGGAGGATGAAAAGTTCTGTAGGGTCAGGCCAGGGCTCTGACAGGCCTCAGGATTGACCTTTACCTTCCCTCTCTGCCTGCAGAATTTAGGGAAACCAGGGCTGCCCAGGACTTTTTCAGCACCTGTCGCTCTCCAGAGGCCTGTTGTGAACTGACTCTGCAGGTGAGGTCCACAAAAGATGGACCAGGTTTACTCCCTCAGCTTGCCACCCAGCAACTTATTTCCTGTTCTCTACAGCCACTTCGTCGCTTCCCTCTGGATGCTGCCATCATTTTCTCTGACATCCTTGTTGTACCCCAGGTACCCATTTAAACCTGATCCTGAAATGAGAAAAGTGGAAAGGACTCTGTGGAAATTCTGTCAGTCTTGCTAAGGTTTAAGATCAGCACTTATTCTAACTGGATAGAGGGGAAAGTGAAGGCTGAAAGAGATAGAGTTTTATTTTCCTTTTCCTTTCCACCCGGCATGGGCTGCACCTTTCCTCCTGGAGTTCCAGGTTGGGAATCCAAATGTTTTATCTCTCTCCAGGCACTGGGCATGGAGGTGACCATGGTACCTGGCAAAGGCCCCAGCTTCCCAGAGCCACTAAGAGAAGAGCGGGATCTGGAGCGTCTTCGGGATCCAGCAGCAGTGGCCTCTGAGCTGGGCTATGTGTTCCAGGCTATCACCCTCACCCGGCAACAGCTGGCTGGACGTGTGCCGCTGATTGGCTTTGCGGGTGCCCCAGTAATGTGGGACAGGGCAGGGACAGGAGCATATCACTCTGGCAGGTCTGGTACAGGCAAGGGAAGGAAGTGTCAGTCTGCTTTCTGCACTGTGATATCTTTGTATCCTTCTGTAGTGGACCCTGATGACATACATGATTGAGGGTGGAGGCTCAAGCACCATGGCTCAGGCAAAGCGGTGGCTCTACCAAAGACCTCAGGCCAGTCACCAGCTGCTTCGCATCCTCACTGATGCTCTGGTCCCATATCTAATAGGACAGGTGGTTGCTGGTGCCCAGGTAAGTCCTGTGGGAGAGGCAGATAGTGGGGCTTGCACTATGAGGACCAGAAGCAATGGGGTATCCTAAACTGGAGAGAGCAGAGAACTTAGCTTGACCTCCAGAGATCTGGCTGGAGTAGCCAAGTCCAGCCTGACACTGCCAGCGGGGCTCTTAATGAATGTTCTGAATGTTTATTGGGGTCTGGAGTAGGCAAAACTCTTTGACTGGAACTAGTATAAGCAAGGCTCAGCAGTATCAGGGCTTGAAGTTACTTCAGGAAATGACACATTACTGTACATGGGGCTGAGATCTTTTTTTTTTTTTTGTACTGGGAATTGAACTCACGACCTTGCACTTGGCAGGCAGGTGCTTGTGCTGATGAACTAAATACCTGGCCCTCTTCTTGTGTTGTTAATGTATTTTTTCATCATTTCTAACGTAGGCATTGCAGCTCTTTGAGTCCCATGCGGGACATCTTGGCCCACAGCTCTTCAACACGTTTGCATTGCCCTATATCCGTGATGTGGCCAGGCGCGTGAAAGTTGGGCTGCAGGAGGCGGGGCTGGCACCAGTGCCCATGGTGAGGTTGGGATAGGTTGAGTGAAGATGGGTCTGTAGAACTTTAAGGGTTAAATCCTGCATGGACTGAAGTGACCACTGGAGGGCAGCAGCAGCACAGCCAAGAAGGGGGCATACTAAGCCCTATGTTGCCTAAGAGATCTGCTCTGTCCTCCAGATCATCTTTGCTAAGGATGGGCATTTTGCTCTGAAGGAGCTGGCTCAGTCTGGGTATGAGGTGGTCGGGCTTGACTGGACAGTGGCCCCAAAGAAAGCCCGGTGAGTGATGGAGGGATAGCCCTTAAGGTCGAAGGTGGGTGGAGCTGCCAAACATGCAGTCAACAGACTGGCTCTTGCTTCTAGGGAGCTTGTGGGGAAGATGGTGACCTTACAGGGCAACCTGGACCCCTGTGCCCTGTATGCATCTGAGGTAACAACTGGGGCCCCTATGTGTGTGCAAGTTGTCTCTATGCACTCCTATGACTGTGAATATGGTTATATGATTATGGTTATATGGTCATTTCATTATGCCTATTTGTCCCTCCTCTACTCCACAGACCCTAGGAAATAAGGAATTTTTGTTGTTCATTTATGTTTACTTAGTGGTTGACCCATTTGAGGTAGCTGATACATTTTGTTGAGTTAATGATTAACACTGAGTAGAAGCATGCCTGTATGTGTGTCTGTCACTATTATGTGTCAGGAGGACAGAGGCTTGCTGACCTTCTCTGTAGACAATGCCCTGTTGGTCCTCAGGAGGAGATTGGGCGGCTGGTGCAGCAGATGCTGGGTGACTTTGGGCCACAACGCTACATCGCCAACCTAGGCCATGGGCTTTATCCTGACATGGACCCAGAACATGTAGGGGCTTTTGTGAATGCTGTGCATAGACAGTCGCGCCTCCTTCGAAAGAACTAAGCATACAACTTTTCCTTTAATTACCGTGAACACAGAAATTGTTTCCAGGAGAATAAAAGTTCTAGAGTTGGAGTCTAGTTTGTGATTTTGTTCGTTACAGATCTGGGCCCTTCTCCTCAGTCTTCAGCCTGTGCTCCTTCCCTGGGGCCTCTTTTGCATTCTCTCCTCTGAGTGTCTTCGGTATCAGTGGACATGTGCCACAGCGCTGATGCAGGATCCTTACTACTTTCACGCTGTCAGAGAGCCCAGACCCAGAGCTACACAGCAGTAGGCAGGGCTTCCTGGCTGTGGGAACAGTGACATTTGGAGAAAGGGGTGGGGTTCCCACAGGCTACAAAGGCCAAATTGATAGGGCTTTGTGTTGGGGAAGAAGAGGAGTGCAGAAGTGGCTAAAACACTTCAGAGAGTCCTGGAGAAGATGGAGTTAGTGGGGAGAAGCTCATTAAGCAAGGAGAAGGTAAGGAACCAAAACTTAGACACCAGAAGATGGGAAGGACATAGAGAATCAAAGCTAAGTTGCTTAGGATTAGAGACTGACTGGTCCATACTAGGAAGCCAAGGGCCCTCCAGCACTACGGTTTGCTCTGTGTTCTTTTCTGAGTATACCCTGCAGTTTTCTCAGCATGCTGGGACTCTGCCCAACACAGGGACTTCCATTTCCTAGGACGAGGTGCTAAGGTGTCTGCAAGCTCCGAAGTGGCCTAGTATGGCAGGAAGTTCTTCTGTTGCTCTGTATCTCCCTAAGACCCCAACCAGCTCTCTGTTTCAGTTAGAACAATACAGAAGGGAAATAAAAGCCTCATTTATTGAGAGAACACAATTTCTACTTTTAGAAAAATGATCTTTTCTGTGATCCATGATTTATTCATAGAAAAGCACTGTGAATCCGCACACTTGCTAAAAAAGGGCCTTTGTGATACAGAAGTGGGAGTGGCTGCTGGTTTTTTTTTTTTTTTTTTTTTTTAACCAACTCATGGACGGAGATGTTATATGGGCCCTTGGCTGGAGAGCAAGACTTTAGTAGCTACAAGTAGCAAATACAACATACTGGTTGGTTTAAAGTTAAAAAAAAAAAAAAAAAAAAAAGACCGTTTGCCGAAGAGGAAAATAAAGCAGACAGAGAGGTCCTTAGTTCACGCTCTAAGCTATACAACCCCTTTCCTATCAAACCCCACCCCAACTCCGGAACTAAGACACAAAACAGTAAACACCAAGACACTGATACTCAATTGGCTCTTCTGAGTGCTCAATGCTACCTTCTATAAGAATTCCAGGCTGAGCACAGGGGTCAGGAAGGTAGTAGGGACATGATGACACTGTGGAGGTCAGCTAGGGCTGAGGTGGGTTGCCCACCAGGGCCAGGAACTAGGAAGGGAAAGGCCAATTGTGTACCAGCCTCAGCCTCCACATCAGCATCCAAGGGACTGTGACAAAGCAGGTAGAGGAAGCTTGAGGTAGAAAGGCAGGGGAAGAAAGTGAGTATGGGTGAGAACTGTGAAGCTGAAGCATCCAATCTCCGGGCAAGAGACGCGCTTAGAAGCTTGTCTATCTAGAAAGAAGGGGAATAGAGGAAGCACAGAGATGAGCAGAGGTCTAACTGGTGAGAGAGGATGAGAGAAATGAGATCTGGCAAAGAGGGCCACCTTCATGCAGCCATTCTTCCAACATGAATACACAGATGTACCTACATGTAGAAATAACTTGGGCACATACATAAAGACAGCAATGGGGAGCAGGCATACACACAGACAAACATAAATATATCCACACACTCGTGTACCCGTGCAATCATGGAAAGGAAACAACAAACAGAAACCCACATTCCAGCACACACATGACACAGGCACACACATGTATATATCCGTATGCAGACACATGTACTTATACACACGGAAGTAGAGATGAAAATATATACTAACATGATGGTAACCAGAGCAGATAGCTATTATGAGCTGTTGCTTCCCTGACCTTCATCTTTTCCCTGTATTTGTTATTTAGTACTGAGCAGGCTCCTGGAGAGGCTGTTGAGGCAGGAGCAGGAGCTTCAGTGTTCTCACAGCATTGTGAGGCAGAAGTTTAAGTCCAGTCTTGGCCTCTGCCCCTGATCAACCACTGGACTATGGATGCCCTGTGTACAGGCTGGGGTTTCTGCATAGACAAGACTTGGGGATTTATTGTAACTGACCACTTCCTCCCACTATCCCCACCTGTCCACTGCCAACAGTATGTACTCTGTAAGGGAAACCTGAGAAATGGTTGTGAGTCTCCTCAGACAACAAGCCTATCCTCCCACCCAACTATGTTAAGTGCCTATCAAATCAACCAGAATTATAAATAGTTACAACTTTACAATAATTGGCAACACATATGCTATAGTATTTACAGTATCATAAATGGTTCTGTTTCTCTGGTTAAGCAATCCCTGAGATGAAACAGTGTTCTGTGTTTGCCAAGGGAGAGAGGGCCAATGCCCAGGACACACAGGATATAGGGGTATGAGGTGGCATGTTGTGGGGTTTCCCGTCAATCTGCAGGGCCCAACTCCTCCAGGAACAGTGGGCTGTAGCGAGAAGCTTGCCAAGCCAGGTGTATTAGCTAAAGTTGGACTCTCCCCATCCTTAGCCTGTGGTCCTTTGGCCTCAGCCACAGGTGGTCAGAGTCCTCTCAGGGTGGACAAGTGTTTCAGTGTCCTTGGCCTGACTGGATGGTAGCTGGGTGCCCAGGCTGCGCTGGCAGTGAGCTCTCTGCTCTTTCAACCAAAGCGCTCTCGGACCAGCAGCATCAGTTTCTTCTTGCCTTTGTAAATCTGTTTGAGATTGTCAATGAACTGGGCAAATTGCAAGTGGCCATCTTGGGGCAGCAAAAAGGTCTCCCGAGCCTTGCTCAGAAACTCAATGAACTCTCCATAGTGGCGGGGGCTGATGTGTGTCAAGCGTGAATGTGTAGTGTTAATGTAGGCATTGATGGTGGCATCTAGCAGCTGGCGCAATGGAGCTTTGTCAGTTGACATGAGCTTTCCAGAGCTTCGGCGGCCTGGGATGCCAGCCAGCCCAGGTGCAGTCACGGTGCAGCGCCGCAGGATGTCTGAAAGCACTGTGGCACAGTGTACGCTCTTCACCACCAGAGGGATGAGAGCTGCCAACTCATTCTTGCCCAGAGAGTGGCTGAGGGCACAAGCCCAGAGCACATCATTGATGGCTGGGTGGGTATCCTGGTTGTAGGCTAGGTTCAGATGGCTCATGGCCAGTGAAGCCAGCTTGAAGGCACGTAGCGGGTAGCCACGGAGCTCCATGTAGCGGGCAATGGTGAACAGCTGTGAATGGGTCATGCCACCAGCAGCGGCATCAATGGCAATCTGGTAGGCTGCCTCAAAGGCGATGTGGTCTTTCTCACAGAGTGTAAGCGCTGACAAAGCACAACTCTGTGGATCCTTCATAGCACACTGCAGGGCCAGTGTGCGAGCACAGCTGGCCAGTTCCTCCCGCTGTGGGTAGTCAAGACTGAGGCGCAGGATAGTGGTGTGGGATACAGCAGTGGCAGCTACAATACTGGTAGCCTCAGTAGGAGTGAAGAGTGTGTACCAGCTCTGCAAGATGCTCACGAGGGCCCGTACACCTGTCAGGGAGAGCTTGAGCTCAGCAGTGGCCATCCAGGTCCCGATCCAGGTCTGCCCAGATTAACGTTTGGGGTCTGAACTTGGCCTGCAGAGACGAGTTCTCTCTCCTCAGCAGCCTTGAGATGATCTGAGGCAAACCAAGGCAAGGGGAGCATCCCAGATGGCCAGACCCTGTTTGGAGTCTCTCCCATCCCTCCCTTCCCCAGGTCGGAGGGTTGAAGGTCTCTGCAGTGCTCTTTACTCCTCACAAGGATGAAGCAACAGAGCATGCAGTTTGTCTGACTCAAAGCAGGGGTTGCAGGTCTGCCTAGGGGTTCTAGCTGAAGTGGGGCCTCCGAGTCTCAAGCTGAGGCTTTGGACCCCAGAAGGGGTCCTGAACTTCCAAGTTGTCCAGGGCTTCTCAAAAACATGGACAGGGATTGGGACCAAACCACTGGGCTCTCTGTCTCCCAAAGGAGCATGTGAGCATTGGTGGATGAAATTCATTCTCTCAAATGTGTCTCTGATCAGAGTGCTGCTGACATCAGGATATGGACCTAGCAGTAAGAGCAGAGCTTGTGCTGGCTGAACAGAGGCCATCTTTTCTTACCAGCAGTCCCATCTTTCCCTATACTATCAGGAATGGAGCACAACAGCTCTAAAGTTTCATTATCCTGACCAAGAGTTGGGCCTAGAAACCCTGCTGGGGTGGGGCGGGGGGACTCACCCACTTCTGTAGCACAGGTCACCAACCATCGCACCATCTCCCGGCGCCTCCAGTTAAGAGTTGATAAGGTCATCCGCATCACCTGGGCATGAAAGTCACACTGAGTGGATGGAGCTTAACTGTTAGGACTCACTTTATCTTGCCATTTATTGATTTAAATATTTTGTTGGTGCTTTAAGCAGCAATCTTTCTCCTGATAAGTATGATCTGCGTTAAAATTTTCCCCACCATTTTCATTCATTAGATAGGAGGCTTCTCTGATAACCTGTTCACATTTTTTTTGTTTTTAATGGAGACAGGGTATTGCTATGTAGTTCAGGCTGGACTTAAACTTGGGGCTATCCTCTTGCCTTATACTCCTAAGTGCTGAGATTTCAGGCATGGTGGCATGCTTAGCTCCAAATAAAATTCTTACACCTTTCTTGCTTGGAGGAATAAAAAGATGGAAAGAAGATGGGGACCCCCAAGGATCCTAAAGCCACTTTGTTTGTTCTTAAAGATGAAGCCCAATTTAGAGTCTTTGCCTTTTGTCTATCTTAAAACTCATGTTCTGGGGGCACAGAAAGAGTTAGACTTGGTCTGTGTTCAGTCCCCTGGGGATCTTACCTTTTGCCAGTTGTCATTAGAAACCTAAAATGGGAACAGCCCTCCCCTAACCCATACCTGTAACCCCAGCTCCAGGGCCACATTGAGCAGGGTACTATCTGTACTACTGTCTGTGGGAGTAGCAATCTTGAATGCATCTTGGGCTAGTTTGAAGATGAGGGAGGAAGAATGGATGTGCTTCTGTATCGCTTCCAGAATAGTCCGGAGTCTGCGAGTATCTCCTGTAAGTGTGGAGAGAAGGGGCAGGGGTAGGGTTTAATTTAAAGTTTCCCTAGACTATCAGCTGATCACAACAAATACTGGTTGAACTGATGGCTATCAATTCGTTCAATGCTTCTGGGTGATCAAATTGTCACCACTAACTCTGGTGAACCCTTTTGTCCTGGGCTACCCACATGAATTCTCCTCTCTGAACATTTTCATCTTTCTTGACTCTTTACCCACCATACCCTTAGGCTCTTTAAATATCAGAAACAATTTTATTTTTATTTTTCTGTTTTTTTTTTTTGTTTTTGTTTTTGTTTTTTTTTTAGAAACAGGTCTTATTATGTAGTTCAGGCTGATCTTGAACTCACTATGTAGCCCAGGCTGGCCCAGAATTTACAGTGATTTTCCTGCCTCAGCCCTCAGCCTCCCAAATGCTGAGATGATAGGCATGTGGAAACAACTTTCGTGAACACCTGAATTTTGGAAACTACTGTGCAGAAAACAAGAAATTACATTATTGCCAAAAAAAGTGTATCAGTCCTATTGCTTGCTTCTCATGACAGCTCCCTGGAGCTAAATGGACTTAGGCCACTGATTCCTATTCAATAGGCAAGGATTTTGTAAAAGGTACTAATGCACAGAACTAAGGAACACACCCCCTATGAAATAAAGGTTGTTATATGAAGTTAGTATAGTGTATAAAATATTGATAATTTTTTTCCTGCTTTTGACACAGGGTCTTGCTCTGTATTTCAGGCTGGTCTTGAAATAACTGTGTATCCTTGGCTGCTCTCTACCTGGCAATCCTTCTACCTCAGCCTCCTGAGTGCTGGGATTTATTTTTTATTTTGGGGGGGATTTATTATAAGCATGTCCTACTACACTTGGCAAAAGATTGGTAAGTCTTATGAAGGGTAAATATGTGAAATAGAACAAAATGTAGGTCCTATTTTTTTTTTTTTGTAGCTGTTGATAAAGTAAGAAGATACAGTGGTTAGAGTGTAGGCTTTGGAGTAAAATACACTGGGGACTGAAGCTGATTCATCCATTAAACAATTCAGTTACTCCACCTATAAACTGGAAACAATAACAGTTACGGTTCTATTTTTATTTAATTTATTTATTTATTTACATTTTTGAGACAAGGCTGGCCTTGAGCTCACTTTGTAGCCCAGGCTGGTCATGAACTTGCAAAGATCTTCCAACCTCAGCTTCCTGAGTGCTGGGATTACAGGCATGTACCACCATGCCTGGCTAGGGTTCTATTTTTATAAAATTAGATAAATACCAGTTTTTAAAATATTTGTGAATAAATATAAACAGAAAATCTCCAGGAATGTTTGCATCAGTGTCTTATAATACTTGTCTTTGGGTGTCAGAATTATGGAAGTGATGTCCTTTATTTTTTATCTTTAAAATTTTTTTAAAATAATAGACCATGTTTTTAGGGCAGGTTTATGTTTACAGAAAAGAAACCTGGTAGCAGAGATCCATATGCCCCCAATTATTAACTTGTTACATTTGTGTAGTATATTTGATGAACCAATATTGATACATTATTAGCTGTAGTTCATGCGTTGCCCTAGGGTCTCTCTTTCTGTTATATGGTTTTATGGGTTTTGACAAATGGATGTTATAGATTCAGCATTACAATATCATACAGAATAGTTTCATTGCCATAAAAAAAAATCTCTTTTGCTTCATATCTTTCAAACCTTCCCCATTCCCCCCAAACCTCTGGCAACTAAAATTTCTTCACAGATTTTCCTTTTCCACAGAGTCATACAGTTGCAATCATGCAGCATGTACCTTTGAGATTAACTTCTTTCAATATGCAGTGTGTATTACATTTCCTCTATATCTTTTTGTTGTGTGGCTTTATAGCTTACCTCTTGGTATTGCTAAATAATATTTCAAATTGTATGGATATATCGCAACTTATCTGGTCACGTTTTATTTTACTTTTTTTTTTTTTTTTTTTTTTAAGCTCTGGGGATTGAACTCAAGGCCTCATGCATGCTAATAAAGAGTTCTACCAGAGCCAGGCGTGGTGGCGCATGCCTTTAATCCCAGCACTCGGGAGGCTGAGGTAGGCGGAGCATTGTGAGTTCGAGGCCAGCTTGGGCTACAACTTGAGCACAAGGCTGGCCTGAGCTACATAGTGCGACCCTGCCTCAAAAAACTAGGGCTGGGAGTTTGGCTCAGTGGCTTAAGCGCCTGTTTGGCAGGCATAAGGCTGTGAGTTCGAGCCCTGGTACCACAAAAACAAAAAAAAAAAAAAAAAAAAAAAAAAAAAAAAAGACAGAGTTCTACCATTAGGCTACATCGCCAATTCTCTGTTCATTTTTTGAGAGATATTTTGGTTGCTTCCATTTTAGAGCACTTAAGAATAAAGATGAAATAAATATTCACACACAGGTTTTGGTATGGACATAAGTTTTTGAGCTATTTGGGTAAATACCTAGAAGCATGATACCTGTATCATATATGGTAAGAATAGTTATTTTTGAAAATAAATAAAATCCAAAAACTGCCACAGTGTCTTCCAAAGTGACTGCACTATTTTGCATTACCATCAGTAATGTGTAGATACTGTTGCCCCACATCACTGCCAGCATTTAGTGTTATATTTTGAACTGTAGTCTTACTAATAGTTTCTAGTGGTATCTTGCTGTTGTTTTAATTTGCAATTCATTTCATGTATTTATTTGCCATTGGTATATCTTCTATAATGAGGTGTCTTTTCAAATCTTTAGTCAATTTTATTTTATTTTATTTATTTTTGGGGGGGGATTGATTTTTTTTTATTTTAAAGATAGTAAAATACAACAGAACATAACAGAATAAAGTCAATCAAAACAAAGCAGTAGGACTGGTACAGAACTTCAAAGATCAATAATGTGAGTACAATAGCTACTATAATTGCTATCTTCAAATTAGCTGACCATTCCAACAGGTGTAGTAGAATTGAACCAAAAACAAAACAAAATAAAATAAATAAAAACAGAATATAAAATAAAGGAAAAAAAAGAGATATAATAATGATCAGAGTAAAGCAAAATGGTGAGAACCTATTGGTCCTCGAAGACAAGACAGAAGAGAGTCCCCGGTATTTGCAACATTGCCTACTGTCATCATGCAAAGAGACATTCAGGGTGCTGATCAGAGGCCTGCAAAATCTACGAAACAATACTAGCATTTAGTTGCTTTATATACCTTAGTTGCCATCAATTTAGCCAGACCTCAGAGCCAGCAGCTTGCTTACGGGTAGGGGGGAGATATGGATGATATCCTTGATTCCAAGCCCTCATGCCAGTACCACGCAGGCCCAGCGAGTTGGGGCCCGGTTGGGCCCATTCTGGTTCTCCTCCGGGGTCGTGCAGTGCCCAACCCTGGAAGGCGGATCAGTTCTCTCTTGATGTGAGCTGGCGCCGCGCGGGCCCAGTGAGTTGGGGCCTGGTTGGGCCCTTTCTGGTTCTCCTCCGGGGTCGTGCAGCACCCAACCCCGGAAGG
The DNA here is from genome assembly GCA_004363535.1 of Dasyprocta punctata. NCBI lineage: Eukaryota > Metazoa > Chordata > Mammalia > Rodentia > Dasyproctidae > Dasyprocta > Dasyprocta punctata. Next base: position 114,841 of record RJWM01001478.1, on the reverse strand, counting down.
CGGATCAGTTCTCTCCTAGTCAATTTTATTGAATTGACTGATTGACTGATGCTGGTGTTAGTTGCACTGAGCTATTACCTCAGTCATTTCTATTTTTTATTTTGAGGTGAGGTCTCCCTAAATTGCCCAGTATAGGGTCAAACTTGTGATCCTCCTGTGTCAGCTTCCCAGAGTGCTGAGATACAGGTGTGCATTACCATGCCTGGCTTTAGCCAATTTTTATTTTTTATTTTATTTTATTTATTTGGGTACCAGGGATCAAACTCATGACCTTGCACTTGCCAGGCAGGCACTTGTGCCGCTGAGCTAAACCCCTGGCCCAGCCAATTTTTAAGTTGGGTGGTTTGTTTTCTTTTTGTTGAATTCAGTGCAAATTTGTGACTATAAACCCTTTGTTAGGTGCGATTTTCAGATATTTTGTCCTAGTTTGTGGCTTACATTTTCATTTTTTCCACATTAAATAATTTTATTTCCTTGAAAGCTCATATTGCAACCATTAAAACAGCCTAGGCTTTGATTCTGTGAGTCTGTATTACATATCCAGAAGAAACAAACTATGACCTATGTACATGGATGAAAACTAAATGCCCTGAGTTATACTGTAGTTTTAAAATCTCTGTAGCCTAGAACTTAGTAGTCACAGGGTTTTTAGGTCTCTCTGGATGTCCCAAGAGTATCTGTACTTTTAAAAAAATGAGTAACCTTATCATTCATCAGCTTCTGCTTGATAATGCTGGTTAATCCTGAGGATCGAGGATGCATGAGATTCAGGAAGATTTCAATACTATACATCTCCTTCATCCATGTTGGCAGCAGATGAATTCTAGGTAGACATTTCAGCCTGGATTCAATAAGGTCAGCCACATTTAATCTAAAGTCCCAGCTGGTGTGTCCTCTTAGCTGATGGCTTCACAGGCACTTCCAATAGGCCACCACCTTAAGCACTTCTTTCCAATTTTCCTTATCACTGTCTGTTGCCATTTATGGACTCAGTTCCTGGAAAGAAAGCACCTGCCGTGCTGGGAACCATTAAAGCTGGAAATTGACCACACATGCAGAGCTGGAGCATGACCATCTCAAGAACAAAAAGCGCCTCGGGAAAGCTGCATAAAGAAGCTGCCTCAGCCCAAAAAATACAAGACAATCTGAATAGTGGGTTGCTAGGACAATGGGGTGTCATATGACATTAAGTTGCTAAAAGGTATAAATAAAAGCCTCTACAGTGAAGAGGCAGTTCCTTTCCTTCCATCAGGGGGATAAGGGCTCCACTTGACCCCAGCTTTGTTTCTTTATTTTCTCATCCTCTCATGGTCCTTTACCCCAAGAACCTCAAGAGCTGCAGCCCGTCACTACACTGCCACATACAGCTACACAAGTTGCCATGTTCTCTCAAAATCCATCCATGGTAGGTGCTGGGATGAATGCTCAAGTTTTCAGCCATAGGATAAATCTAGAAGAATCCAGATTACATGCATTTTCTATCACCTAGTGATTGGGCATCATGCTTAGTTTTTAGATAACATATATAAGCATGCACACGGGCCTAAAAACCACAATTATGATACAATCAGGTCAGTACTTCATGAGGATGAGGGATAATGAATTTGAAGACATTAATATTTCTCTGTACCAGATTGAGATGATTCTCCCCTTGCTGATGGAACTGTGTAATTAGCATCACAAACTTAGAATTCATGGTTACAAAACAGTCCTTACTTATCACAATTTTAGATGTCTGAAGAAATAAGCTGATATGCTATGGATCCATTTCTTTTTTAAGATCATCTTCTAAACCACCCAGAAGGTCAACTTTGTTAGAGACTTTCCCAGCAAGTCATTAGCACATGTACTATCAAATTCTCCAATAGCAGTACAGTGATCTTATTGTCTTAGACCACTGCCTCTTCTGCAACTTGCTCAATGGTTGTTCTTTAAAGGTTGCCATTTCAATCAGGTGAAGGGAAGCTTGAGACCACTGGAATAGTCGTGTGAAGAAGACAGCACAAACTGTGTATTAGTTACTTTTTTCTCACTGCTGAGACAAAATACCCGACACCCAAAGTTAAAGGAGGAAAGGTTTATTTAGCTCAGTTTGTAGAGGTTTCAGTCTGTAATCCTCTGGCTCCAAGGTAGGGTGGCACATGGTAGAGGGGCAACAATTCATGGCAGCAGAAGACAGCAAAAGCAATGAGGGGTGGGCAGATCCCTCTTTCTGTCCCTTATATTGTATGCAGGCTACCCTAGGGCAGGTGTAGCACTCACACCTTTAATCCTATCATTGGACCATGAATCAATCACAAATTCTAGTTTCATCCACCTCTGAAAAGCCTGTCCTGCATGAGGCTTTGGGAGGACATCTAGATCGAACCATAACACTTCACCCCTGGCACCCCAAAGACTCACATACATTCTTTCTGCAAAAGGCATTTAGTTCATCCCTGAGAGTTGCCAAAATCCTAACAGTTTCAACATTGTTGAAAAGTTCAAGTCCCAAGTCTGCTCTGAGATTTCAGGCAAACTGTTAGCTGGGAGGCCCTGTACAAATGCAAAGAAAGTTAAACACTTCCAACATTCAATGGCACAGTATAAATATTTCCATTCCTAAGTTTACAAATGGAGGATACAAAGGAATGTGACCAAAACAAGTCCAAAATCCAGCAGGGCAAACATGAAGTCCTGTAGTTCCATGTGCAGCATCAAAGGCAATTTGTGGCAAGATGTGAACTCCAAAGGGCTTGGGTGGCTCCACCCCTACTGCATTTCTGGTGGTTGTGGCTCCCATGTATTCTATCTTGGGCCCACTCTGCTCCCTCCTTACAGTTTTCCTCAGACAATCCATGTTCCTGACTTCTCCAACCTTCTGTGGTCTCCACTGAACCTTTGGCTTCACACTCACAGCTTCACACATTGCCCTCTCAGGAGCAAACTACCTGGCCTCCCAGGCTTCCTTCTGAAATCTGAGTGGAAGCCTTCCTGACCCTACAACTCTTGCATTCTACATGCACCTAAAACCAGCACCATGTGGATAATGCCAAAGTCTGCTACCAGAAGAAACAGTAGCCAGGCTTCCCTCTCTCTTGGCTATCGGGGTTTAGTGCCTGGCTCTCTGAGCACTCTGAATCCAATTCCAAGGAATGAATTCTCTAGGCTGTGCCATCTAGAACATGGGGCTCTTTGGCTTTCTTCTCAAAGCAAAGTCTTTCACTTGTGCAATTTTGAGTCCTGCTGCTTCTTGTGATGCCCTCAGGACACCTTTTCTATTCTCTTGTTCCTTCTTAGCAATCAAAGTCTCCTCTGCTCTATTATTCCAGTCCACAGCTTCACTGGAGCTTCCTTTCCAGCCAAACTCACAACATTTTAAATAATTCTGCTGGGGTCTTTGCTCTTGATTCTCAATATAGATCTCGCTAAAAGCCCCCAACAGTAGCCATGCCACCACCTCAACATTCCACTGCCTTGAAATTTCTTCTACAAGATTAGTAGTTCACTACCCTTAGTTTCAGGCAAAGCCTCTGGACATGAACAAAATACAGACAAACTTTATAGCACATATCATCTGGAATCCGCCAACCAAAACAGTCCTTCCCAGCAGAAACTTTCTGACCTGGTCTTTAACCAGCAGGATTTCTATCAGCCTTCTGGTCTTCTGATCCCTGAATCTCCCATACAGTACAGCCTACAGTGTTCCAGCTCTACTTTTTCAGTAAGCATCTCCAAATTTTTCCTAACTCTTCCCCTTTCAACAAGCCATTTCCAAAGGCTCTTCAGCCACATGGCCAGGTAATCTCACAGCAATGAACCCACTTCTCTGGTACCATCTGTCTCAGTTACTCTTCTTGATGTTGAGACAAAATACCTGACACCCAAGGTTAAAGGAGAAAAGGCTTATTTATTTAGCTCAGTTTGCAGAGGTTTTAGTCCATAAATGCCTGGCTCTAAGGCAGGTTGGTATGAAGGAGCAACCATTCATGGTGATGGAAGATACCAGAAGCAACCAGGGAGAGAGAGAGAGGGGGAGAGAGAGAGAGAGAGAGAGAGAGAGAGAGAGAGAGAGAGAGAGAGAGAGAGAGAGAGAGAGAGAGAGAGAGAGAGAGAGAGAGAGAGAAGCTTCTTTCTGTCCCTTATATTGCATGCAGGCTACCCACCCTAGGGTGAGTGTAGCATTCACATCCTCAATCCCAGCATTGGGCCATGAATCAATCACAAACTCTAGATTCATCCACCTCCAAAAAGCCTGACCCCCCGCTCAACGACTGCATGAGGCTTTGGGGGGACATCTAGACACAAACCATACCAAGCTGAGTGCATCTCCTTAGGTGCAGAATCTTCAGGTTTTTCATTTTCTTAACAGTATTTTTTCACAGAGCAGGAGTTTATAATTTTAATGAATTCCAACTATCAACTTTTTTCTTCCAAGGAATTTTTTTTTTTGTCTTTTTGAGACAGGGTTTTACTACACAGTTCAGGCCTTGAACTCATTTTGTAGCCCAGGTTGGCCTCAAACTCACAGTGATGCCTCTGTCTCAGCCTCCCGAGTGCTGGGATTACAGGTGTGTGCCCCCACACCCAGTTGGAGGAATGTGTTTTTGATGGTTGTGTCTAAATAGTCATTGCCAAATCCAAGGCCTCCTAGATTTCCTCATATTATCTTCTAGAAGTTTTCTAGTTTTGTGTTTTAATGCTAGGTCTATGGTCCACTTTTAATTAATTTTGTGAAAGGTATAAGGTCAGTGTCTTTTTTTTTTTTTGCAGGCAAATGTCCAGCTTTTCCTTTGCTCTTTTATGAAATATCAGTTGATTATTTGCATGCATCTATTTCTAAACTAATTTGTTCCAAAGATTGTCTATTCTTTTATCAGTATGACAAAGTTGACTATTGCAGCTTTATAACAAGTGTTTAAGGGGGTAAACCTCTGACTTTATTCTTCAATACTCTTATGTTGGGGGTCTTAGCCTTTTTGCTTTTCCATATAAACTTTAGAAAGAGTTTGTTGATACCCACAAAATAACTTGCTGAGATTTTGATTGGGATTGTGTTGAATCTATACGTGAAGATGGGAAGAACTGACATCTTAGTATTTGGTCTTCCTCTTCATAAACATGGGTTATCTCTCTAATTACTCACATTTTTTATTTCTCTCATCAAAGTGTTCCTCACACAGATCTTTTTTCTGGGGGGGAGGGGGTTAAGACAGGGTCTCACAATGCAGATCATGCTGGCCTTGAACTAATGGTGATGAGTAGTACTGGTAAAAGAATAGACAAGTTTTGGAACAAATTAGCTCAGAAATAGATTTGCACAAATAATTGTTATTTGACAGAAGAGCAAAGGAAAAGCTGGACATCTGCATCTTGAGTACTGAGGGAGCTTAGTGTACCACTAGGTCCAGCCCTTGCACAGGTTTTACATGTATTTTGTTAGAGTTATTCCAACATATTTCAGTTTTGGGGTGCTAATATAAGTGGTATTACGTTTTTAATTTCAAATTCCAATTTTGCTGCTATGCAGGAAACCAACTAACTTTTGTACATTAATCTTTTACAGTGCAAACTTGTTATAATCGCTAATTTCATTTTTTTAGGTTCATTCTCAGGGATTTCCTATATGATCATGTCATTTGCAAATACAGGCAGTTTTATTTTTTTTCTTGCAGTGTGTATGCTCTTTTTTTCTTATGTTATTGCATTAGCTAGGGTTTCCAGTATAATGATGAATGGGAATGGAGAGAAGGGACATTCCTAATCTTCAGGGGAATGAATATAGTTTTTCGTATGATACTAGCTGTGAGTTTTTTGTAAATGTCCCTCAATTTGAGGCAGTTCTGTTCGACTGCCTAGTTTGCTGACTTTTTAAAGATTCAATAGTTTATTTTAATTAATTAATTTGTTGTAATGCTGGGGATTAAACTCTTGCTGAGTGTTTTATTTTTTTTAAATCATGAATAGAATGGATGTTTATGATTTTCTTCTATCAGTTAATATAATCGTGTACTTTTTCACTGTGGGTATGATGGATTAAATTAGTTGATTTTCAAGTATTAATCCAGTGTTAAATACTTGGAACAAATTCCAGCTACTCTAATTCTTTTTGCTTGCTTGCTTGCTTGCTTTTTCTTTCTTTCTTTTTTTCTTTCTTTCTTTCTTTCATTGAGACAAAGTCTTGCTATGCAATGTAGGCTGGCCTTGAATTCATGTGTGTAGCCCAGGCTGGTTTTCAACACAGTGATCCTCCTGCCTCAACCTCCCTGAGTGCTGGGATTACAGGCATGTACCAACACACCTGGCTAGTCTAATTCTTTTTATACATCGTTGGATTCAGTTTGCTAGTATTTGTTGAAGATTTTAGTATTTATGTTTGTGAGTCATAGTGGTCTACAGTTTTCCTCTCTTGTAATGTTTTCATCTGGTTTTGGTATTTAAGAGTAATGGTGGCTTCACAGAATGAGTAAGGAAATGTTCGTCTGTCTCTATATGCTTAGAGATGATACAGCATAGGTAGAATTTCTTCCTTTGGTATTTGGTAGTGAACTAGTAAAAATCTGGACCTGGTGCTTTCTGCTTTGGAAGGTTATTGATTCAATTTAAAAAATAAATATAGGATTATTTATCTTTTTGTGAGTTAAATAGATTGTGGTTTTATGGAATTGATCTATTTTATCATTCAAGTTGTCAAATTTGTGAGACAGAGTTGTTCTTAATATTCTTATCCTTTCAGTGTCCATGGGATCAGTGCTGGTTGGTTGGCTTCATATATATATATATATATATATATATTTTTTTTTTTTTAATCTTTTTTTGTACTGGGACCTCACACTTGCCAGGCAGGGGCTGCACTGTTGAGCTATATTTCTGGCCTTCATCTATAATATTAGTATTCTCCTTTTTCTTGGTTAGCCTGGCTAGAGGTTTATCAATTTTATCAATCTTTTCAAAGAACCAGCTTTTGCTTTCATGTTTTCTTTATTGTATTCCTATTTTCACTTTCCTTGTTTTTCACCCTAGTTGTTTCTTTTCACCTGCTAGCTTCAGGTTTATATTGATTTTCTTTTTCCATTTTCCTAATGTAGAATCTTAAGTTATAGTTCTGTTTTTTTTTGTCTTTTCCTAATATTAAACCTCTCTCTTTTTTCCCTCCCCTTAGTAACCCTGCCAACTATGTTGCCCAAGCTGGACATTTACCTGGGAGTAGAAGTGCTGGGCCATGGTAATTATATGTTTTACTTTTTTGAGGAACCAAAAAATATTTTCTCTTCTGTTTTTCCAGTGTGGGGGATTGAACCCAGGGCCTCGTGCATGCTGGCCAAGCACTCTACCATTGAGTTACATCCCTAGCCCATGAAACTCTTTTCTATAGTAGCTGTACCACATTCATTCTCACCAGCAATAGATAGGGTTCCTATTTCTTCATGTCAATACTTACTTTGTTCTGTTTCATAATAACCATCCTAGTGATATCTCATTATGGTTTTCATTTGCATTTCCCTAATGACAATGAGAATCTTTTCATGTGCTTATTAACTGTATTTTTTATTTGAACTCTACAGATTCAAGTATTTTGCCCATTTTTAATTTTTTTTATTGTTTTGATTTCTTGAGACAAAGTCTTGGTCTGTAATCCAGGTTGGCCATGGACTTGCTGTATAGCCCAGATTGGCCTCAAACTTGAGATTGTCCTGCCTGAGCCTCTCAAATCGAGGGATTACAGGGATGCACTATCACATCGAGTTATTGCCTATTTTAAAAACTACTTTTATTACTGTAGCTTTGTAATATATTTTAAGTAGCAAAATGTGATGCCTGCAGTTCTTCTTTCTCAAGACTGATTTGGCTATTTTTGGTCTTTTGAGGTTTCATAAGGATTACAAAGTTGTTTTCTCTAGTTCAGTAAAAATTATCTTCAGGATTTTGAAAGAATTGCATTGAACCTGTGGATTGCCTTGTCTGAACACTTCAGTTATATTAAATCTTCCAATCTATAAATATGATTTATTTTTTAACTTTGTATTTATATGATATATATGTAAAATTTATTTTTTATTTTATCCATTTATTTATTTTTGGTTTTTTAAAGACAAGGTCTTACTGTGTAGCCCAGGCTGGCCTCGAACTTGTGGCGATCCTCCTGCCTCAGTCTCCCAAGTGCTGGGATTACAGGTGTGTGCCACCATGCCCAGCATGTTTTTCCATTTAATTCTAATTTCTTTCATCAACATTTTATTGTTTCTAGTATACAGTCAGCCCTCCACGGTCAAAGATTCCACACCCATAGAGTCAATCAACCATGCACTGAATTTTTTTTCTTTTGTTCGTGGTACTAGGAATTGGTGTGTGTGTGTGTGTGTAATAATGAGGATTGTACTTTTATTTGTGTGTGTGGTGCTGGGTCGTGAACCCAGGCCCTTCACACTGAGCTGTATCTTCAGAGCATGCACTTTCGCTTTCTTTGATACAGGGTCTCGCTAAATCACTAAGTTTCCCAGACTGGCCTTGAATTTGAGATCCTCCTGCCTCATACTTCCAGGTGATGAGATTACAGGCATGCACTACCACATGCAGCTGAATTTTTTTTTTTTTGTACTGAGAATTGAACTCATGACCTCTTGCTTGCCAGGCAGGTGCTGCACTGCTGAGCTAAAGCTCTAGGCTAGAAATATTTTTTTAAAGGCTGCACTTGTAGTAAACATGTACAGATATTTTTCTTTGCCATTATAGTATTCCCTAAACAATATAACAGCTGTTTACATAGCATTTATATGTTAGGTATTATAAATAATCTATAGATGGCTGTGTATAGGTTATTTGCAAACACTATTCCTTTTTTTGTAATTAACAAACAGCACCTTACTGTATTGCCCAGCTGGGCCTGAACTTTTGGGTTCAAGCAAATCCTCCTGCCTCTGCCTCCCAAGTAGCTGGTACTACAGGGATGTGCCACTGTGCCTGGCTCACTACATTTTATATAAGATGTCAGCATGCTCAGATATTGGTATTTGTGGAGGATCCTGGAATCAGTTTCCCACAGATTTTGAGGGACAACTGATAATGGAAGGCTCTGCAGTCTCAGGACCCTGCTGGCTTGCCCACACCCTTACTTTCCCTCTACCATTTGCTCACATAGTTTGCTCTATTTTTTTCTGAAAGTGCCATCGCCCTTCAATCATAGTACCCCTGAGCACTCCAGGAGATGTGGCCAAACACTTATCTGTAAAAGTATTTTATTCCTCTATTTTTTGTTGTATTATAAATGTTTTCCTAATTTCATCTCCAGACTGTTCACCGTTAGTGTACAGAAATGCAGCTGGTTTTTGTATATTTATTTTATATGCTGTAACTTTATTGAACGTGTTGATTAGTTCTAAAAGTTTTATTTTCAAAAATGAAATCTTGAAGCTTTTCTATATGTAAGATCCTGTGAGCAAACAGGGAGAATTTTTCTTCTTTCTTTCTGATTGAATGATTTTCCTTTTTCTTGCTTAACAGTTTTGTCTACACTTCATTACTACACTGAATAGAAAGGGTAAGAGCAGGCATTCTTGCCTTCTTCCCAATTTTAGAAGACTCACTTTGAATACTATGTTATTTAAGAGCTTTTCAGATATGGCCTTAATTACGTTGAGGTAATTCCCTTCTGTTCCTCGTTTCTTAGTTTTTATCGTGAACAATTGTTCAATTTTTTCAAATGCCTTTTCTGCATCTATGGAGATAATCATGAGATTTTTATCCTTTATGCTATTAATGTGATATATCATATTAACTGAAGTACGTGTGTGTGTGTGTGTGTATGGTACTGGGTGTTGAACCAAGGACCATTTCACTGAGCTGTATCTCTAGGACCCCCACCTTTTTTTTGAGACAGGGTCTCAATATATAGTTCAGGCTGGCCTTGAACTTACTATGTAGCCCAGGCTGGTCTCAACCTTGTGGTGATCTTCCTACTCCCAAGTGCTGGGACTATAGGTTTGCACCATCATGCCTGGCTCCCCAGCCCTTTTTATTTTGAGACAGAGTTTTGCTAAACTGCCCAGGGTGGGCTTGAATTTGTGATCCTTCTGCCTTAGCCTCCCAGAATGGTGGGTCATATTAACTGATTTTTCTGTGTTAACTATCTTTTCACCCAAGGGATGAATGCTTGCTTCTGGTGTATGTTTTGTGTGTGTGTGTGTGTATTGTTTTTGTACTGGGAATTGAACTCAGGGCTTTCACACTGAGCTACACCCTCAGAGTTCCTCCTCCCCATACCCCACCCCACTCTGTTTCACAGTCACTAGGTTGCCTAGACTGGGTATGAACTTGCAATCCTGTCTCAGCCTTCCAGACTGCTGCATTTATAGGCAGGCATCACCATGCCCCACTTGGTTTACGATCTTTTTAACTTGGTGCATTCAGTTTTTTAGTTGTTTTGAAAAAGGATAATCTATTTTGATACCAAATTCTAGGTTAGTCAATTTTCTGTTTTAAAACTAAATATTGCCGGGCGTAGTGGCGCATGCCTTTAATCCCAGCACTAGGGAGGCTGAGGTAGGGAGCGTTGTGAGTTCAAGGCCAGCTTGGGCTACAACGTGAGCAAGGCCGACCTGAACTACATAGTGTGAGCCTGCCTCAAGAAAAATAGGACTGGGAGTTTGGCTCAGTGGCTTAAGTGCCTGCCTAGCAGGCGCAAGGTTGTGAGTTCAATCTCTGGTACCACAAAAACAAATGAACAAAAAAACTAAATATTTCTCTCTACTCTCCTCTTGCTTCCATGGTTTGCAATGTCTATGAAATTCTTGTTTCTCTATAGGTAAGATGGTGGTATTGTTCTCTGGGTATTTTGGAAGATTTTCTGTTTGGTTTTATGCATTTATGATATGCTTACAGGAATACTTTCTGGTATTCATCCTGCTTGGTTTCTTTGAGCTTACTGGATCAGTGTTCTGTTGTCCGTCATGAATTTTGAAAAATTCTTAGCCAGTGTTCCTTACCCCAAATAGTTCTGCTCCTTTCTTTCTTTTCCTTCTCATATTCTTTTTTGTTTCATTTTGTTTTTCTGAGACAAGTTCTTGCCATGTAGTCCAGGCTGGTCTTGAACTTGTGGCAATCCTCCTGCCTCAGTTTCCCAAGCTCTGGGATTACAGGTATGTGCCACCATGCACAGCTCCTTCTCATATTCTGACAATGCAGGTTATACCTTTTATAATTACCCCAGAGTTTTCAAATACTCTGTTCTGTTTTTTCTTCATTTTTTTCTGCATTTCAGTTTGGGAAATTTTTATTTTTTGTTTTTTTTTTAAATTTTATTTTATTTTATTTTTTTGAGACAGGATTTCACCATGTAGTTCAGGCTGACCTTGATCTCACTTTGTAGCTCAGGCTGTCCTTAAACTCACAGTGATCCTCCTGCCTCAGTCTCTTGAGCTCTGGGATTATAGGAGTGTGCTACCATGCCTGTTTTGGGAAATTTTTTTTTTTTTTTGGTAGTGGGGATCGAACTCAGGACCTTGTGCTTGCCAGGCAGGCACTTATGCCATTATGCTAAATCCCTGGCCCCTGTCTTGGGAAATTTTGATTGACATTTACAATTTTAAGAAGTTTAAATAGCCACATGCTTCCATATTGAAGAGATAACTCTGGCCCTCATTCTGCTACCTACTTGTAACCTTATAAACAACCAATGTAATCAGCTTTTTGTTTTTGCAAGAGATTTTATACTTAATAAGGAAATTCATCATTTTATTTCCTTTAAAAAACTCATCAGTAGTACTATAGTATACACACAAATTTACATGTTGGATGTACAAGTCCATAATTCCTTGTTGAAAATTCTTGGGTTTTGAATGTGTTTTTCAAATTACAGAAAAGTAATATATATTCATTTATACAGAATATATATAATACATAAATATAAATATACAAATAATACATATATAATTTTTAGTGGGCCTGGGGCAGCATTCTATAATTAAATACATTATTATTTCTGCACCAGAAGTATGATTATTCAAAGTAGGGGGGATAATGAGCAAAATTTATATGGTGGTTTATTTATATAGTAGTAAATAAGACAGTGTCATAAATCTAGATATTAGGTACTCTACTTCTAAGGAAAACAGTCAATAAAACCTCAAACCAAGCTAAATACCTGTACATATGCATACAATAAATATTTGTTATATTTGGTTTCTTGAAGACATCTGATTTTTTGGACAAAAGGTTTCATCAACATTGCTAACATTATCACCACTGACGATTAGGATTGCACATTCAATGATGGAGCAGGAATGGGTTTAAAGATGAAGAAACACAATGGCCCTTTAAAAAAAAGATAGGAAAAAAAAAACCATACAGGGCTGTGGGTATAGTTTAGTGGTAGAGTGCTTGCCTATTATATGAAAGGCCTTGGGTTTGGTACCCAGCATCCCAAATAAGTAAATAATAAAACAGTTCTAGGGTATGTGTCTCATCAATATGCATATCTGTGTAAGCTGTCTCTTCTACTGTGTAAAAGACTACAGTCCCTTTTCATGGAAGTATGCATCTGAAATAAGGCCAGTTAGCTATTTGTCCCGTGTCCTGTGTAGTCAATGGAGACTTTTCCCGTAAGTTTTATATGCCTTCATAATCACGACTAAGCTCATACTTATTCAGGTTAGCAATTTTTCTATTGTGCAAGGAATGTACAATAGGTATGTGACTTATATTAGCAGTTTTTAAATGTCAATTTGCTTTAAATCAGTTCTTTTATGAATTTAGTCACCTGGAGAACTTGTTAAAAACAGGAAATGTTAAACTGGGTATGGTAAGCAGTAGGATTACTTCCAGTTGCAGGCCAGCCTGAACTACATGGTGAGTCCTTGTCTCAAAAAACACCCTCTCCCTAAAAGGAGAAAAATGGAGATTCTTGGGCTACACCTACACATGTTCTAATTCAGTAAGTCTGCATGTGGGTCTGAGAATTTACATCTCTAACCAGCTTCCAGATGATGTTGTTGGGGTTACTAATCCTCTCACCACACTGAGTAGTAAGGTTCTTATATATTTAGTAAATAAGCTTTTACTGTAAGTAATGAGGCTATTTATATATCTCATTAGTGACATAAAATCCTTTAAAGTTTTTATCTACAGGTTCACTTTTAAACATTATTTGAAGCAAAAGTGTGTCAAATATTTATTAATAATTTTAAGCATCAACAACAGTATAAATGATATCATTAAGATACATCTGATCAAGCTTCTACAGTAAGTTCTTTAGGAAGACTTGGAATTATCTGTTGCAAAAGTATAGAGTATGAAAATAATAAGTATTTTTATATTTGATCTTTATTAGGAATGAAATTTCTTCGTTACAAATTGTGTTACAGATGTTCAACAGAAGAAAGTAAATAGTACAATTGTTATTTTTCATAGTAAGTTCAAGAAGGGGCTGTGTGGAATGGGGTAACAAACATAATATGGGAAGTAGGAATAATAAATACAATTATATAGTTTTCTTCAAGTCCAGCTGTGTGTGGCAAGTTCATATCACTGGTATAAATTATTGAACTCACTATTTCTTTCATTATCCATGCTTTCCTATTTTGTGTTGTTTGTTTGTATGTGTGTGTGTTTTGAGACAGGGTCTTGCTATGTAGTTCAAGCTGGCCTTGAACTCACTATGTAGCCCAGGGTGGCAATGAACTGAAAGTGATCTTACTGCCTCAGCCTCTCAAATGCTGGGATTACAGATGTGTGTCACCATGCTTGGCTATGCTTTCCTGTTTTAATCATAATGAATAAATTGTGAACTCCTTTTGAAACAGTTTGAAAGATGATTTTTCTAATTGTATGTATCTATTGCAGTGGCACATTCCAGAATTTCAGCTTATGCTAAATGACCTTAAAACCTCATGTTCCTCAACCATTGTTAACGTTTTCTTCTTTTGGGGGGTTGATATTATTTTTGAAACACACGCCATTGACAGCTGTTTCATTAACCCTGTATTACATGTGTGGGGTTAAAATTTTCATTAAAGTGTATTTTAGCAAATCTGACAATACAATTTTTATCTTCAGGGTAAGCAGAAGCTTTTATAATTACAGATTTTCAGATTATTTTATATTATGATGCTACTCTTTTAAAAATGTATTTTTTAAAGTGACAGATAACCATGTCAACACCGTGCTTTAAAGCCTACATACACTGTGGAATGACTAAATCTAACATTGCATTCTTCATGTCACTGGTGGGTGTTCAGTAACCTAAGGTGCTGCTTTGGTGGATTTTAAGGCCTCTGGGAGGAGTATGTGTGCCCCACAGTGGCTCAGGGACCTCCATCAGACCCTAGTCCACCTGCAGTGCTGGAGGGGAGAGGCTTGGGGAAGCTTCTGAATCAGAGCTCTCTGTCTCCAAGCCTCCTCCTGGCTGTGAGGCTCAGCAGGGGAAGCACTCTGGCAAACGGTTGTCTTCCAGTCTTTCCCATGCCACCCAGGCAGGTGTCTTAATGGGACCGCGGACACACGTGGGCAGCCAGGACTTCCACTTGCATGTCGGACACCTACCTGTCACCCAGGGCTGTTGCCTGGGCTGAGAAGTGTCATATTTCTCTAGTACTTGTTCTGGGGCCACTGAGGGGGCAACGCACCACATCGTGGGTGCTCTGGAGAGGGTCTGGGGTGGCGGGCTGGGCATCTCTGTGCAGAACAAGGCAGCACTGTGGATCGCGGGACTCAAACTTGAGGTCCTGAAGCCGCTGGGCCACCCCCCGAGGACACTGATGCCTCAGAACTGTCTCACAGAGGGACAGCACCAGAGTCGATAGGCTGTGCCCCATGGAGGGGTTGGTGCAGCCCACACCCTAGTGGTGTCTTGGGTGCCCGCGGGCTGGCGGGCAGACAGAGGCCAGTTCCAGACCTCTGTAGTTATTTCCTGGCTCCTCTGCCAGCTACTACAGGCTCCATCCTCCGCCTTTTCCTAGAAAGGGCAGGTTCCTCTGGGTTTACTCAGGGGTCTCCCAAGTCCTCCGAGGGAGTGCCCTTGCTCAGCATCATCTCCCCATAGTCCAGCAGCTGTGTGGACCTTTGGACGAAGGTGAGGCAGGAGCGGATGGGCCATCTCCTTGGGTGCTCAGCTCTCTCTTGGTGCGCAACTCATCAGGTGGCAGTGGTTCCTAAACCATCAGGCCAGGTTACAGCTGGGCCAGTTGCAGCCAGTGGCGGTGCAGGGCCTCCACCGAGGTCCGAGGCACAGGCGTGATCCGGATGGTCTCCAGGTCTGTGTGATGAGGGCATGGGAATAGGTCCTCCCCCAGCTGCAGAGCTGACCTGCGCCATCTGCACTGGTCAGCTGCAGCAGCAGTGGCAGGGTGCACCTGTTGGGGGCATCGTTCTGCTTCACTCAGGGTGAGCAGCAGGCTCTTGAGGTGCCAACTGGGTACAGGATCCTAGACAAGGCAAAGGGTTTCATGCTGGCTCCCCTTACAAGAGCAAACTGGCTTCTTGGAAAGACTGTTGCAGGGCATGAGTCAGAATTCTACTTTTACTTTACTGGCCATTACCCAATTTCCTTTCTCCAGCAGGGTCAGTGACCAGGGCCATCACCTTGGCCACCTCCGCCTGCCAGGGTTGGTACCCACCCGCCTCCAGCTCAGGACTGCAGGTGCCTGGGCAGCCTGTGTTGGTGGGAATTCTCTCTTTTAAGTTTTAAGAGTTTCTTATATATTTTATAAATCAAACCCCTATCAGAAATATAGTTTGTAAGTATTTCCTCTCATTGTGTAGGCTGCCTATTTACTCTATAGAGTGTTTGCTGTGCAGAATTTTACCTTGATGTAGCACTTGTCTGTTTTTACTTTTGCTGTGTTTTTCTTTCTCTGTAGACAGACACATTTTGTTGTTGTTGAGATGGGGGTCTCTCTATGCTGTCTAGGCTGAATGCCCAGGCTCAAGTGACACTCCCATCTTAGCTTCCTGAGTAGTTGGGACTGCAGGCAAGTAGTACCATGCCCAGCCCTTTTATTCTTTAAATTGTCTCACTGCAGTGATCAGAAGCATTAGTGAGTTGAATGGAAAAACAAACATCCTTGCCTTGTTCCTGATCTTAGAAAACATTTGGTCCTGCATCATTAAGTATAAAGTTAGCTGCAGACAGATCACAGATGTCCTTTATCACATTAAAGAAGTTTCCTTGTGTTCCTAGTTTCCTAAGAGTTTACATTTTCACTAGAAATGGATGGTTGTATTTTATGGTTTTTCTGTGTTAACTGCAATTTTCTCTTTTATTCCATAAATATGGTTCAATACAGTGACTGATTTTCTAATGTGAAACCAAACCTTACATTTCTGGGATAAATTCTACTTAACCACAATGTATTATGCCATTCTATGTATTATCACATTTAATACTTTAATTGTTTTTCTTTTTTTCTTTTTCTTTTTTTTTTTTGTACCAGGGATCAAACTCACAACCTCACACCTGCCAGGCAGGCACTTATGCCACTGAGCTAAATACCTGCCCCTATTTTTTGAGACAGGGTCTCACTATGCAGTTCAGGGCAGCCTTGAACTCACTTTGTAGCCCAGGCTGGTTTTGAACTCAGAATGATCCTCCTGCCTCAGCTTCCTGAGTGCTGGGATTAAAGGTGTGCGCCACCACACCTGGCTGTTTTGTTTTGTTTTGAGACAGGGCCTGACTATGTAGTCCAGGCTGGTCTTGAGCTCACTATGTAGTCTGGGATGGCCTCAAACTCACAATCTTCCTTTCTCAGCCTCCCAGAGTGCCGGAATTACAGGTGTGTGTATTGTGACTATCTGATTAAAGCGATG
Organism: Dasyprocta punctata; assembly: GCA_004363535.1. Classification (NCBI taxonomy): domain Eukaryota; kingdom Metazoa; phylum Chordata; class Mammalia; order Rodentia; family Dasyproctidae; genus Dasyprocta; species Dasyprocta punctata. Next base: position 98,065 of record RJWM01001478.1, on the reverse strand, counting down.
CCTGCCAACTTTCTCTACTCAATAAGAATTGTACTGTTTTCCTTTATGATAAGTATTTTGTCAAGAGATACTTTAAAATTATGTAAATATTCCATTTTTCATCAAAGGCACACTTAGTAGTTTACAATTCATTAATGTTTCTTGACTGTGGATATTCTAATTGTTTCAACTTTTGGCTACTGTGAATAATCCAGCTATGGACACTGGTATATATGTAAATGTTTGAGTCTATGCTTTAAGTCTTTTGGATATATACCTAGCTCATTTTTGAGTGCGCTTTAGTAGCTGGCATCTTTTAAGGAATTAGGTCAGTTCATCTATGTTGTTGGATTTAGTGACATGAAGTTGTTCAAAATACTCTATTTATTGTTTTATTCTTTGGAATCTGTAGTAATATCTTTCTCATTTGTATTTTCCATCTATGTTTTATTGATCAGCCTAGACAGAGATTTCAACTTTGCTGATCTTCACAAAGAGCTAGCTCTGTGTTTCACGGATTTTTTTCTTTTGGTTTTCTGTTTCATTGCCTTTTACTCTGATCTTTAGTATTTTTTTCTTCTGCTTGCTTTAGGTTTTGTCTATCTTTTGCTGAATTTCTTTGTTTGGTGGTCCTGTGGATTATACTCAGATTCTCTGCACTGAGCTACAGCCTCAGACCTTTTTAAAAAAATAAAAAATAAATTTTTTTTTTGATGCAGGGTCTTGGCTAAGTTACCAAGCTGTCCAAGCTGGACTAAAACTTGAGATCCTCCCGGCTTAGTCTCCCAGAGTGGTATTGTTACAGGTGTGTGCCATCATACCCTTCACTGTCCTTTTTCTTTCTCCCCTTCTCCCTTCCTCCTTTTCTCCTCATCTTCCTCTTCCTCCTCCTCCTCCACTTTCATTTCTGCTTCTTGGAATTGAACCAGGCCATACTAGGCAAGCACTCTACCCCTGAGATCCTAGTCAGCCTCTTTATCCTGCTTGAAGTCTGACACTCCATGCTAGGCTACCACTGCTCCCTGTGTGTATGCCTATTATCAATTTATTGATTTTTGAATAAGACTCAAAAAATGTTATTTCAGGGCAATTTAATTTTGATTTTTCAAGTGACAGAAGATATTTTAATGTTTAAATTTTTTAATAGACATTTGCATCTTCTTTTCTTTGAAATGTTGAGTCATCCTTTGAGTTTTGTATTGGTTTGTTGATCATTTATATTTATTTGTTCAGATCTTTTACCTCTTTTGCAATGAGCATGCTTTATCGGCAATAAGAAGACACAACTTAAAGTTATTTTTAATTTTTTAAAGCTGGGATATACCTTTAAAATACACTTTAAAGCTGGGATATACATTTAGTCCCAGCACTCTAGAGGCTAATGTGGGAAGAATGCTTGAGCCTAACAATTCAGGATTAGCCTGGGCAACACAGTAAGCCCCTACCTAAAACAAACAAACAAACAAACAAACAAAAAACAAATCAAAAGCTTAAAAAAATGCATGTAGTAGCTAGGCATGGTGGCATTTACCTGTAATCTCAGCTACTTTGGAGGCTGAGGCAGGATGACTGCAAGTCTGAGGTAGCCTAGACAATTCAGCAAGTCCCTATCTCAAAAAATAAAAAGCTCAGTGGTAGAGCGCCCCGGGTTCAGTACCCAATATCAACAAACAAAACAAAAACCTATGTAGTTTCCTGGTATAAAATACCTGGAATACACAGTAGCTGCTATTTTATTATAGTTTCTCATTCAAGGGCTTATTTTTACTTCTCTTTAAAATGAAGCCTATGTAGGTAACAGGGAGTATGTGGTGGGATTAAAGGCTTAAGAGTCACTCTTCACTTCCTACCTTTTGACAAGGGGCACTAGAAAAATCACAAACTCTGATATCTTTAAGGAGATCTGTAGCTCTTAGTCATCACTTCATTAGATCTTCCAGTATCCCTGCGAAGCTGAGGTCATTGACAATGATCCCACTTTACAGATTTTCAAATTGAGGTTTGAAAAAGTAACTGATTTTATCATATAGAAAGCTACATTTAGAAGTTAGCTTAAAATTGTTTAATTCTGTATTCTGAAGGTCATACAATTAGTATCTAGGGCAAATTTGTGGTTTGGACCCAGGTGCTTTTCCTAGTTAAGTAATCAAAGTGAGGATCCTTATCACTCCAAAAGGTCAACAGAGAGTAAATAGCTTCTCTTCTTCAAGAGACTGCAGGCCGTACCTTCGACACGACATGGCTGGGTAGGCATAGTGGGGATACTGAAGTTGAAGGGTATATATTTACCTTTAGCAGCAGTCAGCATGGTGGAGGCCAGTTCACACTGCTGTGATTCCAAGTGTCCAAGAGTGAACCAGCGAGGATAACGGCTGGGCACCACAGACACCATATGGTGAGGGTGAGAAGTATCAGCAGCAGAAGCTGAGCTTTCTAAAACAGGTAACCTAGAAGACCCAGGCAGAGTCATCAGTCATCATCTAGACCCTGGCCATCTGAAGTCACCTTAAAGAAACTTGCTGTTTGCTGGAACTAGGGAAAGAAGTATTAACTAAGAGCTTTGAAGGTTTTTAAAACTGTATACTATATTCTGTCAGGTGAGTGGTTAGACATTTAAGAACTCTACCTGAATAGTCTTCACAGCTTAAATCAAGGATTCTTTTCTAGTTTGGAAACAAGACTGCTATAGCTCATTGCTTTCATGTCTGGTGGTATTCATACTTATCCCTATTTCCCCCAGATTCTTCTGGAGACCTGTTCCTGGGAACTAATTCAGTTGAGTTACAGAAAGGCTCAAATCCCTTTTTCAGGCTGCACAGGTGGCTCCAGAATAGGAGACTCAGGTCTTGAGTGCTCCGTATCTATTAATATCAGAAGGCCTCCTCAGACAATTCACCATGAATACAGCTAGGAAGTCACTGAGTCATCAATGAGGAATCCCAGATACAAATCCTAGATCATATGAAAATATCTGAGCCATTTAACAGCATGCTTGCTGGCAGATCAAAAGAATAGACAAAGAAAGAGAAGAAACTAGGATAAACAAAGAAAGCACTCAAGAATTCTCCTTTGGTGGAGGCAACTGGGTGGGAATGGACTACCCACCTCATGGCACGCAAAGCTAATTTATAGGACAGATCTGGATCATAAGGCAGCAAAGCTGAGAACAAATACTTCGCAAATGTATGCATGGGAACACTCTCTCGGTGGATGACTTCTCCAAGACCACTGAAAGGGCCTCCTGTAGGAAGAAGATAAGCCAGCCAGTTACTTATCTCTATGTTTCCATTTGCCAGCCTAGAGTTGAGACCCCTAGGTCCCATGCATGTTTGCTAGCCATGGGAACCTTCATTGCTCTTTAATGTCACAAATGTTCCTAAACCTGTGCTCTAGAAGAGAGGAGAGCATACAGCCATAAGCAATGATACTGTGACAATAGCCCCTTCTATACTTACCTTCTAGCAATAAGATGCACTGTTTCCGCAGTGTTTGTACTAGCTCATCATCCAGCTGCAGCTCCTGGAGATGGTTTAGGAGATGCTCCTCATTACGGCACACTTTGTCCTGTGCATACAGGCCTTCAGGCATTACCCTCTGTTGACCCATACCCATCAGAGCAACTTCCAGGGCTAATGACAGGTAGGACTCACTGCTGTTTGTGCAGCCTGCAGCCACAGGTACATGCTGGTATACAGGGAGTCTGCTTTCATTCATATCTGAGGGCAACAGGGCATCAGGTTCTTTAGCACAGTTCTGGTAGTTTGTTCTGTCCTCCATACCTCCCACTTTGGGATACTGCTTGGTCAACAGTTATCACAGAAGCTTAGTCAGAACCCCAGAACAGTAAGAAAAATCTACTGAAGAAAAGTTACACAGAACCACAAGGATTCCTATTTCCTTCATAATGTATGAACACATTAGGTCAGTTAGGGAGTATAAAATCTTATCTTTGCTGGCACACAATCTAATGTCATAATTGTTTGGTTTTGTGCCTATTTTACTACTGTGAAAGAGATGAGACTATTATATTGTAGGAACTTATAGACCCTGAGATATGGAAGGGATTAAGTATATGTCTGTGCTGAACAAATAAACCAAGTATAACTTTAGGTTTTCAGGCTATCAATAAATATCATCATGCAGATGAAACAGATTAAAAATGATAATTCCTTGTACAGGGGATTAGTTTGGTTTAGGGCTAACCTTTACATCTCTACCCAGAGAAATCTGAATCTGTCTAATTAAAATTGTACTTTGCTAACATATAGAACTTTTATGCTATTATTTATGTGTATGTATGTGTGTAGTGCTGGCAATGGAACCCATGCCCTCATGGATGCTAGACAAATGCAAGGCCACTGCACTATATATATATCCGTGGTCCTTCTTTTATTTTTATTTTGAGATGGAATCTCACTAAATTGTCCAGGTTGGCCTTGAACATGTAATCTTTCTACCTCAGGCTTCCAAGTAGGTGAGATTATAGCCATGGCTCACCAATGGGTTCACAATTTGAGGAAGAGAGCATAATTTTAAGTCTTAATGGTAGTACATGCCTGTAGTTTCAGCTACTGAGGAGGCTGATGCAAGTACATTCTTTGAGCCCAGCAGTTTGAGGCCAACCTGGGCAACATAGTGAAATCCCTTCTCAAAAAACAAAACAAAACAAAAAACAAAATAACAAAGGTTAAAAACCCAGTGTTGGTTTCTTTCTTTTTTTCTTTTTCCTTTATCCAGTAAGTATTTATGGAAGACTACTACATGGCAGTTACAAAGACAAGTAAGTTATAATTTCTGCTTTCAAGTAGCTGATACTTGTAAAGAAACTATAATGCAATTAAAGTAGATATAGATAAAACAAAACATAAATGACATAAAGGAAAGAAAAATTAATTCTGTCTGTAGTTCTGGGTACTGTGAGACTGTTAGAAGATTTTCTATTTCTAATTTGTAAATTAGAAGACCATCATGAGGGAGAAGGTTCAAAAGAAATCAAAGGATAAATGTATTTATGTATTTTGAGGTAGGGTCTTGCTATGTTGCTTAGGCTGGCCCTGAATTTTTTTTTTTTTTTTTTTTTTTTTGCGGCACTGGGGCTTGAACTTATAACCTCATGCCTGCCAGACAGGTACTTAAGTCACTCAGTCAAACTCCGGCCCTCTGGCCCTGAATTTAATTGATCTGAGTAACTAGGACTATAGGTGTGTGCCGCCACACCTGGCTTGATATACATTCTGGCTTGATGGAAATTATCTCCCACACCTAGACTGCTCTAAAGTTTTGACCTCTGACTCCTCGAATTCTTCTGTCCTTCCTTATTTCCCCTGGGCTACATCCTTTAGGCATTTATGGTTAGGAAAGTGAGAGGAGGAAGGAAACTGGCAAAATACAATGGACAGGACCAGGCCACAAGGTGGGAAAGGAAAGTGGGAAAGACAGAAAACCTCTCAGGGACATCTAGTTTGGACAAAACAGCGGGTGGGAGGCTGCAAGAGGGGTAGAATAGAGTTTGGCATGGATTAGAGGCCTGCCAAAGGGCAGTCCCAGCTTGCCTCAGGCTGACCCTTGTACCTGACACTTCCATATAACCATCATCATTGAGACGGCAGGCTTCAGTCAACGTGAGAAACAGGCAGCCAATGGGATCCAGAGGGTGGCCCACCCAGCCCTCTAGGTTTGTGATGGTTGTAGTTCCTCTCTGCAACAGTTCTGGAAATAAGTAGGTTCAAAGTTTTAGACAGTGATAGGAACACACTGCTTTTTCCCCCCTGCTTGAGTCTCCTTATCAGGTCTCATTCAAGGACTTGATCATGAGAGTCAAAGAAAAGTTCCCCTTTTTATCTTGCCTTGGGTTGATAGGAATGGTCACAAGCTTACCAGGCAACTGTAAGGTTATGTCCTCTGTTTAGGCTGCCTGCTGGTAGTACATACGTGGATATGTACTTGTCAGTTTACAATGGTTCTTAGAGGGCCCTTCTATCTGCACCAGAAAGGCAGACAGGCATTACTATTCCCAATTTACTGACGGGAAAACAGATTCAATGAGGTGTATCACACAACAGGTAGAATTGGAATTCTCTAGCCCTTGCCACACCATGATATTTAATGAAAATTAGGTCTTGGACCTTTTATGCCCTGAAGATCCTCATCAGCCTTAGGACTAAAGGGTTAGATGACTCCTAATCACTATACCTTTCTTCTGATGCTTGTAGATTTCCAGCTGCCGCTGTTGCTGCAACCTCAGAGTATTAATAATGGCCACCGTGAGTCTGAGGGCCTCTTTTGGATAACCATGAGAACGCAGGGCATCAACCCGAGCACAAGCTGTAGGCACATGCTCTACCAGATAAGAAGAAAATATTATGGTGGAGTTAAAATTTCAAACAAGGAAAATTCATGCTTGAAAGTGGAAGTTTGTGTTTAATTCTGTTAGAATTCAGGACCTCACACTTGCCAGGTAGGCTCTGTGCTATTGAGCTAAATCCCTGGCCCCAGTTTTTTGTTTTTGTTTTTTGAGATAGGATCTCGCTATGTAGCCTAGGCTAGCCTCAAACTCAAGGTGGTCCTCCTGCCTTAGCATCCCAAGTGCTGTGATTACAGATGTGTGATCCCAGACCCAGGTGATATCTACTTTTTCTATCAGGAGTTCTATTTTTATCCTTAGGAGTATAAAAAGTTGAGTAAGTCACGAGTACTACCTTGAAAGAACCAAGCTGCAGCCTAGTGTGGTGGTACAGTGTAGGAAAGAACATACAACTAGAATAACAAAATGTAGCACCTCCTCAGGAGCATGTATTATGGCAACCGAGTGGAGGTAATGACTCAAAGGAAAAAGAAAAAGCCCCATTCTTTTAACGACCATGTATTTCCTAAAGACCCATTATATGCCAGGCAAAGAAAGAAGAAACATAAATCAAAAATAACCACTGTCCTCAAAGAGCTCACAAATGACATATAAACAGATAGTTATAAAAAAGCCAGCTGTTTTTTTTTTTTTTTCCCCTGGCACCGGGGATTAAACTCACAACCTCGCACCTGCCAGGGCAGGTGCTTAAGTCACTGAGCCAAATTCCCGGCCCTGATTTTTTGAGGCAGGGTCGCACTATGTAGCTCAGACCGGCCTTGTGCTGGCGTTGTAGCCCAAACTGGCCTGGAACTCACAACGCTCCGCCTACCTCAGCCTCCTGAGTGCTGGGATTAAAGGCGTGTGCCACCGCGCCCGGCAAAAAAGCTAACTGTTACTATGAGAAAAATATATACACAGTGAAAATAATATTTGAGCTGTGTTTTGAAGGACAAGCAAGATTATGAATAGGTAAATGAACAGGAAAAGCATTCCTGGCAAAGGGAACATGTAAATAAAGGCATATAAGAAAAAGCAGAAAAAGCATTCTACATAATATCTAGAGAGTACGGCAAATAGTTTTGGGCACTAAGAATTAGGTTACATGGCTAGAATAGCCTGGAAAATTAGTCTGGAGTGTGAAGAGGTCTGAACACCATTCTAAGGCATTTATATTTACCTTAGGGATAATAGAAGACTACTGAAGGATTACTAATAGGTGAGTGATTAAAACAGGCTTTATGTCTTATTTTATTTCTTTTAAATCTAACATTAAAAATTATAGACAATGAAATAATTGCAGATTTGAAAACATGTAAATATACCAGTTCCTCATAATGAATATAGTATGTATCACAAACATATACTAATAAAAAGATTTGAAAACATAGATAAGTATAAAATAAAAATCAGAGGTAACTTTTTCTAGTTTCATGTACATTTATCCAGATTTTTTATTTTTGCTAAAAATGCAGCATTATAATGATTGTTTTGTAAACTTTTTTTGAGTAATAGCACATTGTAAATATTTTTCCCTGGTATTAAAGTGAGGCTCCAACTGGACCTGACTCTCCCAGCTCCCAGCCTGCTTGCCAGGAGAAGCGCAACTCTCTGCAGGGAACTCAGCTCAGTACTGAAGTTGTCATCAGCAAGCACAGGAAAGGTGGTAAGATAGGACAATGGATTTTGCAGGTTCCAGGACATCTGGGGACATCTGGAGACACCTGAGAATTTACACTGGACTCTTCAAAGACTCTGCTCACTGAGATGCAAGACAGCCAGAGAACTTCAACCACAGATGTTTATTGGGATCTTCCCGCTTAATGTCCCCTGCTTTTTCTCCGTCCTTATAAAAGGGACACACTTCTCTTCATTCACTGCTGATGGTCTTTCTGCCTGCTTTCTGCCTGCACCCAGGCACAATAATTCCAGGCCATGTTGCCTTTACACAGGCCTGGTGGTCTCTGCTGGTTCCTTCCTTGCCCGATATGTTACAATGAAATATATTTCATAATGTATATGTTTCTATAACATAAAACAATTACATATCATTCCATTGAGTATGTGCTCATCTACCAAGTTAATCAATTTCATATTGTTGAACATTTGCATGGTTTCCAATTTTCTGATATGTAAATTATTTATATCTATGTGCTAATGAATCCCTTAGCTTTATTCAATTCTTAATTACAACTGAGGATAAATTCTACGACAAAGAATTCCTTGATCAAGTGGTATGAATGTATTTTAAAGGCTTTTCATAGATGTTGCTGAAATATCCTGCAGAAAGGCATTTATGTCCCACCATTTATATGATTACCCATCTTCATGAAACTTCTGCCTGAGAAATAAATTATCTTTATTTTTAATTTATTATTATCTTTATCTTTATTTAAAATCCTTGACCATTTGATAATCAAAAATGGTAAGTCAGTGTTGCTTTTATATTTTTGTTTATTAATAAGGTATACATTTTTTTACAAGCTTGTTAAATTTATGTTTTAGAGGTACTAGATCAGAGAAGAGGAAAGATGATCAGAGGGAAATTCAAGTGGTGACTCACAGTGAGTTTGGCCAAGATTTTTAAGAGACCCAGGGACATATGCAGATATAGAAAGAATTTGAGAAAGATACAAATATAAGGTAAGGAATGGAGATTGGGAATTGGGAGAAAAAAAAAGAAAATCTATGTGACTGTTGTAAGACTTAGATTAGAAAGTAAGTACTTTTAAAAAGAATGTCTATTTTTAGATAGACATGGGAGCCCAACACTCTAGGAGGCTGGGACTGGGGATGTAAAATACTGGTTTAACCCAGGTAGTCCTAGTACCACATGATAAATTAAATAAGTAAGTTAGCAAGTCTATTTTGGAATGGGTATTTTGTAATAAAAGTCAAGGACAGACTGATTAATACAATTAATTAATCTCTGAAAATTATTTCAGAGAAAGGTTTTAACTCAGATGGAACAACTCTATTCTGTTATGAAGGAAGATAGAGAGGTGATAAAGAAATATGGAAGACAGCTTGATGACAAATGCAGACTATGTCCTAATTACCAGCACAGTTTCAAACTTAGTGCTTTTTAAGCCAAGTACTCAGTAACTGCTGACTGAGAGAGCCTGTGAACTAATGTTTAATGGCTTGCCATATTCTTTGAGATGTATTAACTCCTTTACCTTCCCAAAGACTAGGGCACAGGACACAAATTCCTGCTTGAGGTTGTTGTACCTCAACTAAGTGCATATGCAAGTAGCCAAGGCTTCAAATAAATATCCTCAGTCTCTAGTAAAGGGTCCAAAAGAACTATATGAAGACTGTCCCAAATTGTAGTTGATGCTTCTGGTAGCTATGCAGATGGCTTATTTGTGCCTACATGAAGTGAGACTGGGTTCTAAAATTCTCTCAGTAAAGGAGGGCTAGACTTACCAAGCCACAGTGGCTGGCCGTGCGAATTAAAGAGTAGTCGCTCGCTTTCTCGTTGGCAGGCAGGAGCTGTATATATATCACTGCTGATTATTCGCTGTAGGTGGCTATCCTGCCAATGTAATTCACGGCCCTCGATGGCTCTAGTGAACACTGTTCTTCTTGGTCTGGATAAGGAGTCTAGGGAAAGAAAATAATGCAGCAGCACAATATTGGGTAAATGCGTCTTCAGTGTGGGAGAGAATAAATAGTATGAGGGCAACAAATACAAACAATCTACTATATGTCTCAGTATTGTGTTGCTTCCTTCTTGGGCAAGTTTTTAGTATATCTGTGCTCTATATCAGAAGAAATTTTTATCAGAGATCTATGGTTCCCTTCTTCCTTCCACAGAAGACCAATTTCTACTGGGACTCAAAGCCATATGAAGATAGGTAGTCAGGTAGTCATGCTCAGCTGATAAATCATGAGGATAGAAATTGTTTCTACAGAAGTCAGAGACAGAAATAACTAGTTAGGTAATTTCCCTGGCTAATCTGTAACTTCTTTCATTTACAACATGACCTTTATCAGACTAAAACCTTCCATGAAATTTGTATTAAAAGGAAAAAAAGAGCTGAAGCCCTGTATATGCTGATACCTTTATTACACTGATATCTGCAGATTTATTGTTGTTAAAGTTTGAGTTTAGATGTTCCCCCAAAGCCTCATGCAGTTTTAGATGGGTCTTTGTTGGAGGCAGCTGAATCTAGAATTTGTAGTGCAATGCTGGGATTAAGGGTACTGGGATTAAGGGTGAGTAATCGTTGGATCAGTACACCAACTGGATTGGCACTGCCCTAATCCCAGATGTCTAGATAAAAGGGGCAGAAAGAAGCTTGTTTGGCCTAGCTCTTGTTGGTTTTGCTGTCTTCCACCACAATGAACTGTTGCCCCTCTGCAATGTGTCACCCTGCCTTGGAGCCAGCTGATATGGGCTGAAACCTCTATAAACTGTGAACTAAATACACTTTTCCTCCTTTACCTTTGGGTGTTGGGTATTTTGTCCCAGTGACAAGAAAAGTAACTAAGGTAGTTGTCTTGCTTCTAATAAGAAAAGCTGATGCTGGCAAAAGACTAACTTGTTTTCTCATTGAAATCCATGCCCTCTCTCTTCAGAAAAGGGCCGCAGGGAAACTGATACTGTAGATAAAGTATGTTCAGTTCTTAAGGGTGGTATATATGTGAAACACATGGAAGATATATCGTCATAAACTATGGATTGGGGGATTCATGGAAATGACACTTAAGCCCAAAGGGGATCATTAAAGAAACACATTTTCAGATTAAGGGTAGTTGAAACTATTTTGGGATCGACAACTAAACTACACAGAGAGGTCCAAATTAGATGTGAATCTACTGATTCTGTGAAAAAAAATTGTGAGGGAAAGTCAAGAGAATTCAGACTGAACATGAAAAAATCTAACATATTTATTCATGTAGGAAAAGTCTTTGGAATTACTTATATCTTTACAAAATGAGTACGGATTCAGATGATCAAAGGGTATTGTCATTAGGGTAGTACCATAGGTACTTACTGCTTCTTGTTCACCTTGCCCCTCAGTGAAAGCACACTGACTCTTCTACTGGCTGCAGAGAAAGCCTCTGTTATGCTGAACAGAGAATTTGTCATGGGTGTGGGGACTGGGCTCTCAGTATGTTTTTAAGTAATTAAATCAGAAAAATAATACATGCCTGATATGTAGCATGTACTATTCAAGGAGGTCCAGCATGCACAAAGTTCTTGTCATTATGGACCTTTACTTCCAAATGGAGAGAGACAGTCAAATATACAGTATATCAGATGGTTCTAAGTGCCATAGAACAGACTCAAAGTTAGGAAGAAAGACAAGATGATATTAGGTGTGGGCTATTGTTTTACATACAGAATGGTCTCTAATAAAGTAACATTTGAATGGATACATGTGATGGTGTGTCCTCATAGTTTCAACTTCTTGGAAGACTGAGGGTCATCTGGGTTTAGGAATGTGAGACCATATCACAAAACAAAACAAAACAAGACAACATTTGAGTAAAGATCTGCAAGAACTGAGGGGCAAGCCTTAGAGACACTTGAGGGAATAGCATTCTAGGCAAAAGGAATCGTAAGTGCTAAGTCCTCATGTGGGAATATATTTGGAGTGTCTGAGAACAGCCAGGAGGCCAGAACAGTCAGAATAAAATGACCAGGCTGTTAACCACAGCAATAATTTGTGAAATGATGGTATCAAGACAAAATAATTAGTAGTAATAGAGATAATAGGTAATTGGATAGTGGCAGTTAGGGTAGTGTCAACTTGATTGGCTTTGGAATCCTTGCACTGGTGGTGAACCTATGGTTTGTGTCCCACAGCACAGTGTTTGTAACATTGAAAGCTCTAAAGGTTCACTATCACTGTAGGGGACTGGCAGAGCAAACTTCTGCATGTACCTCAGTGGATCATGGAGGTGTAGATTTGAGGTCCAATCTGGTCCCTGACCTCTTCCTCTCTAGCATTGTTTCTCTGTGGTGCTTCCTAGTCATCATGAACTAAGCAATTTTGCTCTACCACGCCCTTCTGCCATGTTGTTCCCGCCTTGGAGCTGGCTGACCATAGAGTGAATCCCTTGAACCACGAACCAAATTAAACTTCTCCTCCTTTAAATTGTGTCAGGTATTTTGTCCGGTAACAGAAAAGCTGACTAATGCATAGATTCTGCTTATACTCTGAGGGTAAATGCTCACAGACACTTGCTCACAGATTAGATCTGGGGTGAAACAGGAGAATCAAGAAATGACACACTAAAGTTTTTCAAATAAAGATATATAGAAAAGAAAAGATGCCATATGGAAATGGAAGAGTTCAGAAGGAGTCAGTATAGATGGGGGTAGGAGGTAAGAAATCTTATTAAAATACCTATTACTATACTATATAACAGTGATGGTGAAACTTTTAGAGCTTCACTGATACAAACAGCCTGCTGTGGCATCATGTACAGGTTTGCCACCACTGCTATATAAGCAGAGATATTAAAAAAAGTAGTTGAATATACAAGACTGGAGTTGAGAGAGAAGGTATGGACAGGAGATATACATTTGCGGATTGTTAGCACACAGATGATTATTAAAACAATGCTATCACCAAAGTAGTTGTGGTGGTTAAGCTTAATTGTGTCAATTTGATAAATTTGGGAGCTGCAAAACAAAAAACTTCAAGGAACAAAGGGGATAAATTTAGCAGTCTAAAGATGACCAATCCTAGGAGGGTAGCAGACAGTATAGTTTTATGGCATAAACATCATGGCTGGGTGGAATTTTAGGAAGGTGGGATGGATACAACATAGAAATGGCAATGAAGAGTAAATAGGATGCTTTCCATTTGTACAGGTTCAATGGTAATGGGGTGTGTGAGAGACATAATCAATCACAACTTCAGGAGAGTGCAGAGGAAGCAAAACACTCAAAGAAGAACCCGTAACAATGAAGAACCAATACATTCTGACAGGGAAGGAACAGCCAGACTAGACGTATGAGTTTATATGAACTTTACCTTCTCTATGCCATCCAAAGTCAAAATTAAAATGGTGACTTTCTGTGTTGTACAAGCCAGATGAGCACCAGAAATAAGTAGCTTAACAAAGTAACAAAATCGTAGCACTTTCATAGCCCATATCTTAGTTATCTTAAATATATTAACGATTGATTATGGTACAGTAAAAGAAGACCAAGCAAAACAATAATCAAAGTGATTTTTTTCTTGAGATTAGAAGTACCAACAAAGTTACTATAGTACTTAAAAGGGGCCATACATAAAATTAGTATCTGATAAAATCTGCCAATAAAGACATTCAGTGAGCTAAAGAACAATCGTCAACATCAAAAACCCTGTGTTAGCTGATGTAGATCTTGATACCAAGTGATATCTGTAGGACAGAAGGCTCAAACGACACAGCATGCAGTATACTGTACTGGACTTGTTTTAAAATGGGGCATGAATTCTGGTAATCACTTAGGAGGATAATCCTACCCAAATGTTTGCTGTATAAAATTCTGATGGAAACAGAGAAAGAAACAAAATAAGAAAGCTACGGTCATGATTTTTTATTTTTTCAAAGCTAGGCATCAAATCCAGTTCCTTCCAAGTGCTAGGCAAGTGTCCTACCACTGAACCACATTCCCGAGCCCTAGACACTTTTTTTGTCTTTTTTTGTTTGTTTGTTTTTTGGTACCAGGGATTGAACTCACAATCTTGCACTTACCAAGTAAGCGCTTGAACCGCTGAGCTAAATCCCCAGCCCTGTCTTTTCTTTTTTGAGACAGAGTCTTGCTATATAGCTCAGGTTGGTCTTGAACGCACTATGTAGTCTGGGCTGAGTTTGTGGCAATCCTCCTGCCTCAGCCTCCTGAGTGCTGGGATTATAAGTGTGCACCATCATGCGTGGCAGTCCTGAACATTTTTAAAAATTGTTTTTTTTGTAGGCTTTTGGACCTAAAATCAACCCAAACTGAGGTCAAAGAGTCAGAAGGATAGAAAAGAATCATTCAGAAAGATCTAAGGCTTTATCCTGAACACTGTGTGGCCACTCCCAATATGGAGAAAGACAGCATCCCATTGTCAAAGGCAAAAGCTTACCTTTAAGATTTAGCATTTTAAGATGAATAAAAATCCAAGCTTTTCTTACTTGGGATAGCAATTCTGACAGCCAAAAGGCTGCCCAGTCACAATTGTTTAGGGCTTTTCCTTCTTACCATTTGAAGTTCTAGGCACAAAGAGCCTAAAAAGGATACTTGCTCACCTGCACTGTGACTGGCACTCTGGGGCAGTGCGTTGGTGATGCTGGGCAGCTCGCGGCCGTCATTCCCGTCTTCCAGGGGACAGACATCCAGGTCGCTCCACTTCTGTAGTTGCTGCAGCCAACAAGATTTTTCCTCCACTTTGCAATGTGGATTTAAAATTATGCACACCCATAAAGCTCCTAGAAAATAAAGTAATCCACATTTTTTAGTATCTCTACTTTGATGGATGTGTAAACCTTAATGTTTCAGTTTTATTTTGAGGTGGTAAAGTTTTTCATGCAGCAGTAGCTGGGGATGCAGCTCAATGGTACAGTGTATATGGACAATGCGTAAGCCCTGGGCTCCATCCCAGCACCTAACGACAAACAACAAAGCATCAGCTTTTCTCGATATAAAAAATTTCTAAGATTTCCAGAAGTGGTCTAATTTTCCAACCAAAGCTTCCTTAAAGCAGAGTGACTATCTTGTTATCTGGATCTGTATGACTGTGATGGTGTACAGGACAGATTTACACTGGGAATACTCAGCTAAAATCTGCAGTCTAACACATATTTACTGAGAGCTTTCTCTTCACCGAAGCCCTGTCCCAGTGAACAGGCTACTGTTTCTACTCTTGAAGAGTTGTCTTGTGGGGAGACCGATAGATAAAGGTCACTTGAAAATAATGTGCTAAGCAAAGATTATGTTTAGATATAACAGCAGTACAGAAGAAAGGCATTTAGTATGAGGGTAGGTCTGAAAGGAAGGTACTCAAAAACGTGTCATGTTTTGGTTAGTTGGACTTTCTGAACTTCAGATCCTTCAACTGTAAAACTGAGAACATAAAAATATCTACTTCGTTGGGACACTATGGGAATCAAATGGGATAACATTTCTAAAGGGTCTAGTATATTACCTGGTACACAGTAGTATTTCCTTTTCCCAAGGAAAATGACTTATTTGGGACTTGGATTTTGAAACTGTGAATTAACTTGTGATGCCTTAAAACTATCACTTTCTTCAATTTCCTGTTACTACAGCAAAGTAACATTCTCTGTATAACCAATGGACATTTTTTCTTTGACTATACCACCCTCCTTTTCAAGGAAACTAGCTTCTTTTAAAGTTGGCTATATGTCTGTGTCAGATAATTTCTCAACCCAAGTTAGTAAAAAAAAAAAATGGAAGCATACTTCTTAATTTAAACATCATTTGAGACGGAGCTGCTTCAATGGATGGAAGTATATTTAGACACTATTTCAAAGTCTCAAAGTCAAAGAACAAAAATTTTTTTGGGCTGTTTTTGAGACAGGGTTTCATTATGCGGTTCAAGGTGGCCTTGAACTCGCAGTAATCCTCCTGCTTCAGCCTCCTAAACTCTGGAATTACAGAAGTGTGCCACCATGCTTGGCCAAAAGGAATATTTTTAGCCTTGTTTTCAGAGAGCAACTAATGATGAAAGTTCCTTTCTAATGGTTTAACTCCATTAAAAAAATACCATGAAATATAAACCATAATATGTAATAATTACAGTGATGGCTCTTTAGGGGATTATAGCATTAGTGGTATTTATTTTACAGTTTATGAAGTCTTTTCATTTACAGTGAAGAAAAAGATTTTCATATTTAATCTTCACATGTGAAAAAAGAGGACAAAAAAAGTTTTAGAATGACTGCGGTATCTAAGGAATGCAAAATCAATAGGGTAAGAGAAACAGAAAACAAACTGGGTAAATTGAGACAGATTTAAGAGATTAAAGAGACAGAGTATGGACTGGGGATGCAGCTCAGTGGTACAGTGCCTGAATTAACTCCCAGTACAAAAATAAACAAAAACCAAAAAATGAAAAAACAAAAAGACCAGATGCTAATGCTATAGTCACACAGAAGTTTCAATTTCTTAATCATTCCAATATTAAGAAGATCTCTAAAACACAAGTATAACTACTTTAACCTATAAGTTAAAAGTACGTTTTCTGTCTAATCAGGTCCTCATGAATTTGTTTCAAAAACACTCAGAAACTGTCATATCTTTAAGATATAGCAAATTTTGCATTAGCCTACAGCATTCACAGGAATGTGTTACCAGGATCTAAAAGAATATTTTCCTACATCTTAAAAAAAAATCCAAACCTACAGTTTAGGCATAGTGACTCATACCTATAGTCCTAGCACTCTAGGCAGCTAAGGCAGGAGGACTGCTAGTTAGAGCCCTGTCTAGGCAATTTAGTGACTTACTGAGATTATCTCAAGATAAAAAATGAAAAAGGTTTGGGGATATTGCTCAGTGTGCCCTGGGTTCAATCTTTAGTACTAAAAAACAAAGTATAAAAAACTCTAAGCAAAGTTAGATATTATGGAAGTTTAAAATTTACATAATTACTATGTATTACATATATGATAATAATTGCTATAATTTTTTTCTCTTCAGTAGCTAGGCATTATATTAAGCTTTTTATATAATTATCTCATAAAATCTTCCAACTCCGAGGATCAAGAAGTTTTGGTTTGGTTATAGAAGGTAGAAAATGGGAACCAAGGATAAACTTTAGATTTTCTTTACGAGCAACTGGATACATCTTGATACCTCATAGCGAAATGCAAAAGGAACATCAGGTTTTGGCACGAATATTGAATTCTATGATGGCCAGTTAAGTTTCAGATGCTTCTTAGAAGTGATGGGCAGCTAGACACAGCCTGAAGCTCAGAGGAAAGGTCTGGACTGGAGAAATACATTCGTTTTCACTTTTGTTTATTTGTGGTGCTGGGAACGGAACCCAAGACCTTGTACACTATAGTCAAGTGCTCTACCTTTGAGCTACACTTCTTTTTTTATTTTCTTTTTTCTTTTTGTGGCAACGGGGATCGAACTCACAGCCTCATGCCTGCCAGACAGGCACTTAAGCCACTGAGCCAAACTCCCAGCCCTAGTTTTTTGAGGCAGGGTCGCACTATGTAGCTCAGGCCGGCCTTGCGCTCGCGTTGTAGCCCAAGCCGGTCTCAAACTCACAATGCTCCACCTACCTCAGCCTCCCGAGTGCTGGGATTAAAGGCGTGCAACACCACGCCCAGCTGAGCTACACTTCTAACCTTCACTAGGCTGGTATTTAAAATCACGTGAATGAAGAAAATTAATTAGGCAGAGAATGTGGACAGGGAAGTGGGAGCTGTGGGGTACTCAGTCTTTAGAAGGGCTAAAGAAGGGAAGAGTAGGCTGCGAAGACTGAGAAAAAGTCAAGAATGTAGGAGAGAAACCAAGAAGATATACAGTTATGGAGAAGTGACCACTGTATCTATCCATATGGATGTCACTAGTGATTTTGACAGGAGCTTCTTCAGCAGAGTTGAAGCAGTGAGCAATGAAGGCCCATCTGGAATGTATGCACGGGAAAATGGAGGTGAGAAAATGGAAACAGTGATTACAGCTAACTGGTTTTTATTTATTTATTTACTTTTTTTTGTGGTACTGGGGATCGAACTCACAACCTCACACCTGCCAGGCAGGCATTTAAGCCACTGAGCCAAACTCTTGGCCCTATTTATTTTGAGGCAGGGTTGCACTATGTAGTTCAGGCTGGCCTTGCTCACATTGTAGCCCAAGCTGGCCTTGAACTCATAATGTTCCACCTACCTCAGCCTCCCGAGTGCTGGGATTAAAGGCGTGCGCCACTATGCTAACTGGTTTTTAATTTGTGTGTGTGTGTGTATGCACGCACAGTAATGGGTATTGAACCTTTGCTAGGGAAGTACTCTACCACTGACCTATATTTCCAGCCCTTTTTATTTTTTATTTTAAACCAAGTCTTTTTTTTTTTTTGTCTTTTTGATACAAGGTCTCCTTATGCAGTTAACACTGGCCTTGAACTCACTTTGTAGCCCAGGCTGGCCTTGAACTCCCAATGATTCTCTGGCCTCAGCCTCCAGAGTGCTGGAATTACAGGCATGCGCCACCATGCCTGGCCTAAACCAACTCTTATTAGGTCACCCAGCCTGGTCTCTAATTTGTGATCCTCCTGCCTTAGTATCCTGAGTAGCTGTGATTGCAGGCAGCTGCAGATAACTTTTTCAAGAAGTGATGCTTTGAAAGGAAGATGAGAAGTGAAGTAAGAGTAAGAGGGAGCCAGTTGGAACATCAAAGTAACATTTTCTTACATTTGGGGTTGAAGATAGTAGAACATATCTGTATGCTGATAGGAAGGAGGTTAGTAGAGAGAGAAAAATAAATGATGCCAGAGAAAGGAGAAAATTGCAGGAGCAAAGGTGTCAAGAAATAGAGATAGGATAGAACCACAAAACATGTAGGTGAAGACTGGCCTTTCATCAGAGTCAAGACACCTTTTGAGTTCTAATAAAAGAGAAGGCAAAGAATATGAGTACTGACATGGATAGGTAAATAGATTTGTGTGGCAGTAGGGGGATCAGGAGTTGCTTCTATTTTCTCTAACAAAGGAATTAAAAGCAGTGAGCTTTTTCCCCCTCCCTTTTTCTGGTACTAGGAATTGAACCAGGGCCTTCACATTTAGTGACAGTCCCTAGCTCTTTTTAACTTTTTTATTTTGAGGGTCTCACTAAGTTACCCAGGCTGGTCCTGAATTTGAGATCCTCCTGCCTCAGCATACCAGAATGCTGGGATTACAGTTATGTGCCACCAAATCTGCCTTTATTTCTTTTTCCTACATTTGTTGTTCCTACGTCCTCTACCTTGACCCTGCCCAGGTGAAGAGGTTTCTCGACTATTTTCTTAGATATGAAAATATCAGAAATGGGAGATTTTCATAATGGATCTAAGTATACAATAAGATCTTTAAAAGCACTTGGAACAAGTTCTGCTTACTTCTTCTCACTTACCTTTGTCCAAAGGCTGAATCCAAGTCCATATCACAATCTAATGATCGGCACAGAAATAGCTCTAGGACATTTAAACCTCAAATGAAATGTGCTTTCTGAAGAAGGCTGATTTCAAATTCTTAAAGAACAAGCACTTAAAAAAAATAGGACATAACATGATGGAATTGAGGGAGATGTTACAGAGAGATATCTGACTTAGGGTTCCAGTGTTAGAGCCACACTTACTAGTGTGTGAACCTGAAAAAAGTACTTCACTTTTCTGAGTTCAGTTTTTCTCATCCAAAAATATGGAGATGCTAATGTCTTACCCTGGAAGGGAAACCATGTCTACAATCCATTCTGAGGAAAGGTTAGAAGCAGTTTCCAAGAGCTTTGTGTTAAGTGAGCCTTTAAAACCGGGTGATTAGTAGCTATAAACTAATAGTGTGACATTCATATACTTCAGACTATGTGACTGTGTCAACACAAAGAGTTTATCTACACTTCCTTATTTTAATTTGTGTCCAGAAGAAACCAGATCCATCCCTGTTTCTTGGCAATAAATACACAAATACCTCACAGAGTTATTATTAGAATTAAAAGAGACAATGTGAGTACAATCTGCAACACAGATTAGCATATAACACTTAACAACATACCCAGATTTTTGTTTCATTTCTAGTTTTGGTTTGGTACTGAGCCTTTACAGTGAATTACATTTCAAGCCCTTTTTTAAAACAATTTTTAAAATTTTGAGACAGGTTATCACTAAATAGCCAAAGGCTGGGCTCGAATCTGTGATCCTTTTGCCTCAGCTCCCCAAAGTGCTGAGATTACAGGTGTGTGCCACCACACCATCTTTATTCATTACTGATATAAAAAAACTTCACCACCCAAACTAAAAGTGAGGCTTCCTAGCCTCCAAATAATCAAATACAGTACAGTTCCAAAGTCATTTACCATACCCCTGAAACTTTTAATCCCAAGACTGTAAAGTAAAATATCTGCTTCAGTCCAGGAGAACATATTAAAATTCCAAACTGCAGTATTTTCTGAGAGAAGTTTGTTTTCTGGGGTGGGGAAATATGAAGGTTCTCTATGGAACTTTTTGAATATACCACACTAGAACTTTTACACTGTAACTATCAAGTTGGGCTACGCTTAGATGGTAAGGTAAGAGTGTAGAAGATTCTGCAAATAGGGAGAGCAGCTGAGTATTAGCATCACAAACTAAGCTGTGGAGCAGGGGAATAAAAAAGAGAAATGATGACCAAAGAGGACTGCCTTGATGGGGGAGAACCTAGAGCTGAGAGGTTATTCAGGAGTTCATAATTCTAATCTTATCTAAACATTATAAGGCCTTAAACCTGACTAGTGGTGATGGGAAACTAAAAATGAGAAGAGACACTGCATTATAAAGATCAAGGAATCAAAGCTGTGGCTGGGTATAGGGAATCAAAGAAAAACAAGTACTCAACAACAAATTTGATAGAGTAAGGATGGTGGTACCAATTCTAGAGTTATGGAAAAGTGGGGTTTTTTTTAGAAGGTCTCAATTTTTAATTTGTCAGTGGAAATGGTCAATGGTAACAACATGGGACTATGACTCAGAGGAATGAAACAAGACTGCCTTAGTCAAAGAGGTCTGGCTAGGAGGAATAAAAAAGAGCAGACTCAGGGAAAGTAACAAGAATAAGGCTGATAAGCATTTGCAGAGGGAGGATACTGCCGTGCAACAGAAGCAAAGTGAAGAGGTTTTCTTTTAGCAAAAGTTTCTATGTGGGTAATAGCTGGAAATATGTTAATGTCAACAGCAAAAAACAATGCTGTAGAAGCAAGAAAAGTAAGTTCCAAGTTATTCTAAGTGACTCTATAGAGCTAAAGCTTCATCAGTTAGACTTAGTAAGACCCATGCAATGATTGACAGCAAATGTTCACTGTCACTGTTGCTAGAGGGAGAACTGGCAGGATGTAGCATTTCTCTGAGAGATGGGGACTTACCTAGCTCATCCCAGAGCTGCCTGCACTTGTCTGTCATGCTTGTTCCTTGCTGCCTCCAGAGTGTGAGCCGTGGGTCAGCCATAAACTGCTCAGTTATAAGTGTCAGCATCCTGGCTCCATTGGAATCTCTCATCCGCAGCATCTCTCGAACCTGACATGTAAGGAGGGGCAAGAGATGGTGACTACATAGCATAAAAAAGCAAGAGAAGGAAGGGAAATAGGGTAAAGAAAAGATGGAATATTTGAATACACCATGTCCAAAGAGTCAGAAAGAAGGCCTCTACCTCTGTAGACAAGAGCTCTGCACACAACGAGAAAGTTTGTTTGCATAATGAGATGCCATTTCATATCCCCTAGGATGGCTAGACTCAAAAAGTCAGAGAACAAGTGTCAGCCAGGATGTAGAGAAATCAAAAGCTCATTCACTGTTGGTAGGACTATAAAATGATAACACCCACTTGGAAAATAGTCTGCACAGAACTTGTAAAGATGTTTACAGTAGCAGTAGTTATAATATTCAAAAGATACAAATAGTCCAAATGCCCAATACTGTTATGGATGAATAAAATGTATAGTATTCATACAATAGATATTCAGCCATAGAAAATGAATGAAATATTGATTCATGTGACAACAAAGATGAACCTAGAAAACATGGGACTAAGTGTAAGAAGTTAGTCACAAAAGACTACATACTATATCATTCTATTCATATGAAAATCCAGAATAGAGAAACTAAGTCAGGTGTGGAAGGCTGAGGCAGGAGGATTGCAAATTTGAGCCCAGCCAGGGCAATTTAGTGATTTAGTAAGACCCTGTCTCAAGATAAAAAATAAAAAGAGCTGGAGTATAACTTAGTGTGAAGGCCCTGGGTTTAATTCCTAATACCATAGTGAGGGGGTGAGTTGAGGGGATGGAACCAAACCAACAGAAACCAAAGGTAGATTATGGGTTGCCAAAGGTTGGAGGAGGAGGAAGAGAAGAAGACAGTATGATAACTGAGAGTATTAAGTTTCTTTTTGAGTTGGTGAAAATGTTGACTGTGGTAATGGCTGCATATAACTGAATATACCAAAAAAGCACTGAATTATACACTTTAAATGGGCGAATTGTATGGTATATGAATTATATTTCATCAAAGTGTTAAACCAGGTAAAAGCCTGCTATGACAGCCCCCAGTTTCAAAACACTAAGTCTCTTCTGGGACATTGTTGAAATGAGTCCTCAAATCTTCACCAGGCAGCCTTGGGTTCAAAGCAAAGAGAAGAGAGTTTCTGTACTAAACTGCACCAGGGATGTTAGTTCACTCAGACAATACAGTGGAGGAACTGGACCCCAGGGTGAAGTAGCTGGGACCAATGGATGCAGCCGCTCAGGTCTGCTCTGCTTGGTGCCTCCTATTACGTTTCAGGCATCAGTATTGCTAGGTCAAGTGGGTTAGGCACAACATATGAAGCCAGAAGTCTGCTGAATCTGGTTTTCTTAAAGTTTAAAACCAACCAACCAACCAACCTTTTATAGCTTACCTTGGCAAACATTGAGTTGAGTTGCTTTCCAGAGCCATAGTAACCCCCCTGGGAGAGAAAAAGCTTCACTTGTTCTTTCACCTGTTCTTCATCCAAATGCCAACAGTTCTCATCGTCAATGCTTGCCCCTGCTGTTGGGTCAGGGGCACCTGTGAGGTATGGGAACAAAGAAATGAATCCCTTGAGATCACACACTACACACTCAGCTGGAGGAATAGTTTGTGAGCATATTCAAATGCACACAAGTTATTCTGCTTTAATATAGGCTTTGTGAACTCAGAGCCTAAATATGTGAGCCTAATGCTTGTTTCATGTTCACATATGTCACAGTTGTATCTTCTCCTGAGGTCTCCTTTTTACACCATCCCTGGGAAAATAGCATGGAAGGAAATACATATGTGATATTGTGAAAAATGTATTCAGTTTTAGTCTTGTTTGCTGGCATACAATTTGCAAAAATTCTTGTCTTTTTATATGTTAATGAGTTGACTAATAGTTGGTAGCCCCCAGACGGCTTTCGGATGGGTGCTGTTCACAAAGGCAGATACAGAGGGTTGGAACTTTCAGTCCTATACCCATAGAAAGGCAGAGGGGTTGAAGATTAAGTTGATCACATTTTTCATAATATCACATATGTATTTCCTTCCATGCTGTTTTCCCTGGGATGGTGTAAAAAGAAGACCTCAGGAGAAGATACAACTGTGACATATGTGAATATGAAACAAGCATTAGGCTCATATACTTAGGCTCTGAGTTCACCATTGGCCAATAAATTAATCAGTAAGAGCTCTGTAATGAAGCATCCATAAAAGCCCACAAGAACAAGACTTATACAGACTCCAAAGGCAGAACATGGAGAGGTTCCTTTACAGTGAAACTGGAAGTGGGGAATGGACAGCCTTGGGAACTAAGACCTCAACCTGTCAGATCATATGCTATCTTTAGGTAGCCAGTGTCAGAACTGAGTTGGATTAGAAGATATACAGTTGATATCTTTTACAGAATTGATTATTTCCCCAGTGTACGGGGAAAAATCTTCACATATTTGGTTACAGAAGTGTTCTGTGTTGTGTTCTGGGAATATATTAGGAGAAACTGTTTTTCCTCTGTGTCTTCAAAACAAAACAGGAAAACAGTGATGCACTATTTTTTCCCTGAGAAGGGACTTTTTTTTGTTTGTTTCTGCTTTTCTATGAAGTTCAAATATACTTTAACATACATGTATTATTTTAAAGCTAAAAATACTTTTTTCTGTTGTTGGTACAGAGGATCAAACTCACAACCTTGCACTTGCCAAGCAGGCACTTAAGCCACTGAGCCAAACTCCCAGCCCTATTTTCTTGAGGCAGGGTTGCACTATGTAGTTCAGGCCAGCCTTGCTCACGTTGTAGCCCAAGCTGGCCTTGAACTCACAATGCTCCAA
This sequence comes from Dasyprocta punctata, assembly GCA_004363535.1. Classification (NCBI taxonomy): domain Eukaryota; kingdom Metazoa; phylum Chordata; class Mammalia; order Rodentia; family Dasyproctidae; genus Dasyprocta; species Dasyprocta punctata. The sequence continues at coordinate 73,746 of RJWM01001478.1, read as the reverse complement.
CTACCTCAGCCTCCCGAGTGCTGGGATTAAAGGCGTGCGCCACCATGCCCAGTGCTCATATTCTTTCATTTGTAGGTTCACTTTGACAATACCACTTAAAGCACAGCTGTTACTTAAGACATTCCTCTTTTCTAGTAATCTGCTAGCCCATTGCTCACAGTTGAATCCACAGCTGTATCACTTAGAGTGTAGTGCTGGTAATGTGACAGGTATTTCAGAAATGTTGTTTGGAATGAAAACGGAATCTTTTGCCGGGCGTGGTGGCGCACGCCTTTAATCCCAGCACTCGGGAGGCTGAGGTAGGAGGAATGTTGTGAGTTCAAGGCCGGCTTGGGCTACAACGCGAGCACAAGGCTAACCTGAGCTACATAGTGCGACCCTGCCTAAAAAACTAGGGCCAGGAGTTTGGCTCAGTGGCTTAAGCGCCTGTTTAGCAGGTGTGCGGTTGTGAGTTCAACCCCTGGTACCACAAAAAAAAAAAAAAAAAAGAAAAAAGGAATCTAGTTTTTCACTGTCTTACAGACAGAGTCTGGTTACAAGTTTTTAGAAACTTGCATCCAAGTGACAATTGACAGACCATAAATCAACACTCTGGAGGTGTAGTCTCGCAAAAGGTTATATGTCTACCCATGTCGGAGCACTGCTTAAATGGAATCTGGGGACTGAAAAAAAAAAGGCACTCTTTTGCTAAGCATTTTTTTTTTTTTTTTTTTTTTTTTTTGTCTTTTTGAGACAGGGTCTCATTATGCAGTTCAGGCTAGCCTTGAGCTCACCCTGTAGCCCAGGCTGCTCTCGAACTTGCAACTCTCCTCCTGCCTCAGCCTCCTGAGTGCTGGGATTACAGGCATGTGCCACCATGCCTGGCTTTGCTAAGCTTTTTAATGTGTCTTACTCTCCAGGAGATGAGAAAGGTTCACACATTCATCCATTTCACAAATACTAATTAACATATACAATCTGCTGATTTATGGTGACACTATATGCTACTTTTCTTCAATCTTTTTTTTCTTTTTCTTTTTGAGACAGGGTCTCATTAGGTAGTTCAGGTCGGTCTTGAGCTCACTTTGTAGCCCAGAATGGTCTCAAATTTGCAACCATCCTCCTGCCTCAGCCTCCCGAGTGCTGGGATTACAGGTGTCCACCACTGTGCCCAGCCTTCAAATTTTTTATTCTAACCACAGTTCTAATCATATCATTTCCCTGATTTAATAATGCTCTGTTGTTACTACAGTAAGTCCCAATGCCTTGGTTTGGCATTCAAAAGCCCTCTAGGTTTTGGTCCTATCTTTCATTTTCAGTCTTATTTTCCCTATACTGATGCTAACCATGGTCAACCAGAATCAAGGTTCCCCACATTTTCTGTGTCTTATATTTTCCCCTTTACTTCTCTCCTTTCCCTTTAACGTGGGAAAGTAGTAATAAATAGTAAATAATAAAAGTAGTAATACTATTTACATAAAAATCAATCATTTGCATCATAACTCTAGAGTCAGGGTCACAATGAGAAATTGAAACTGTAAGTATTCAGTGAGGCCGCCACTGCTGAGGCCAGTGCATTGCTTAGCTCACTTAAATAGGATCTTTTTTAATCTCTCACCAAATTAGTATATACCCCATTGCTATCTTCCTGAAATATGCCCATTTCATGTTCACTTGTTCAATATATAAAGGCAATATACTCTATAGTGCACTTTACCATCATTTCTACCACCTTTTACTTTACTTTAGAATTGTGCATTTCTTATGTATTCCCAACTAAATTGAAAAAATTTAAGAACCGAGATTCGTTTTTGGACCTCGTAGTGCCTGGTTCATTATAGTACTATGCCAACATTTATAGACTTTATAGTACTGAGTTCATTTACAGAATGAACACATATATGTTTTATTGACCATCTGGATGTAAGCTACATGTGGACAGATACTATAACCTATACTTTTTTGCATCCTGAAAGTGGCAATGCAAAACTCCTTGTCCTTAATTATTTGTTAATAACAACCAGTCTCTGAGTCCTTCTTACATGTGAGAGGTTAAGCACTTTATACACATATGCTCACCAGACTGTATGCTTATTGAGGGCAGACAATTTTGTTTGCAGGCATATTTATAATATGGAGAAAAGTGCCTGGCACATATAGGTAGTCAATATACATTAGTTAAATAAATTTCAAGGTAGCATCTTAAAAACTCTATGGGGTGGTATTATTATCTTTGTTTTTAAATGAAGAAACTGAAGTTTAGAAAGGGTAAGTAACTTATAGATAGAAATTATATAACACAGAGACTATAATGCAGAAATTATATAACACAGCCAGAATCTGTGTGTTGGTCTCTCTCTGAAGCCTCTGCTCTTCACTACAAGTCTATGCATACTTTCGCTTCCAGCCCCATGCTGCTGTGATTCACCACCTGGTTTCAGTCCTCTGAATGTAAGTTGATGGTGTGTGTAAAGATAGCTAAATCCAATATACTTTCTTGTACTACTCTATTACATAAACTACAGGGTTAGTCAGAATGATGCATTTTCCCATATGAAGACAAACAGAGTTCTTAACTAGTATAGCGATTCTCAAATGTTAACATATAGAATAATCATTTGAGATTTGTGTTTAAAATATAGGTCATAAAGTCTTACCTCTAAGGATTCTGGTTTTCAGTAGATCAACAGAGATAGAATTGAGATGAAGTAAGTTAAACAAAGAACTGGGTTTCTGAGTACCTTGGAGCTAAGGATGGGGATTAGGAAAGAACAGCAATGATGTTCCAGAACCAGAGGACAGAGGTAGTCTGAATACCAATTTTCACCATTGGATGATTCAATTAGGACATGAAAAAGCAGGAATGGGACCCAGTATCCCAGGAGAGCTGGCCTTAATCAACTGACTAGAAGTGTGGCATGACACCCCCTCTTAAGGCTTTGCAAGGATATGAGGCCCATGTATTGGTAGTCACAGCAGTAATTTATAAATATCCAGTGTGCCAGCTGCAAAACCTTGCCAGGATAAGACAAAGCCTTGAAGGGTTTAAGAACAAAAATTCACCTAAAATCTCAGAAGGACTTGTTTACTTGATAGGAGAGAAAGAAAGGTAAATGTTGGAAATGTCTAGGAGATTAGAAACTGAGCTGCCAAAATGGGTGATTGCTACAAAAAAGAGAGTTAGTCAATATTTGGGAGTCCAGATAATAAACTAGGAGGAACTGGTGTGACTGCTGAGGCAATCAAATTCATCTGGGAAGAACATGAACTGGCAAGAGGCCTCACAGAGGATTATCTAAGACATTTATTTATTTATTTAACCAACATTTACAGAGAGCCTGATATGTAACAGAACCTGTGCCAAGTAGAAGAAATACAATGGTGAATAAAGCTGATATGATCCCTGTCCTCGTGGATCTAATATTAAGACTATTTGGGGAAATGTTAAAAAAATATTGGGTGGGGAGTTGCTGGGGGTTGAACCCAGGGCCTTGCACATAATACTAAGTACTTTACCACTGAGCTACTTCTCCATCCTCCCCATGTATACCATTTTTTTCTCCTGTGGAAAGAAACATGGGTCAAAGAAGGTTGAAAAAAAAGTGACATTTAAATTGAAACTTGAGGAATGAGTAAGAGCCTGGCACAGACCAGGAGAAATATATTTTTTGTTCACAATAAAAAAGCATAAAGAGCTGGGCATGATGGTGTACACCTGTAATCCCAGCACTCTGGGAAGCTGAGGCAGGAGGATCACAGTTTCTAGTTCACTCTGGTCAACTTAGCAAGACCATGACTCACAATAAAAAAAAAACAAAAAACAAAAAAAGGCTGGGATGTAGCTCAGTGCAAAAGTCCTGGGTTCAATCCCCAGGACCTTCAACAAACAAACAAACATACAAACACAAACATGAAATCATAAATTACTTTGTTAGTTAAATACAACTGTGTTAAGGGAGAAAGGAAAGAATAGGAGAGAAGATAGGAAGAAAGATATTGCCTCAAGGAGGGAAAATGTAGGCAAAAGCCAGATGGAGGAAGGTTTTGTAGGTGACAGAAATTTGGACTTTATTCTAATGGTAATAAGAGGCCACTGAAGGATTTTAAACAAGAAGTGATATGACACTTCTGCAGTTATAAGAAAAACGCTTTGGATGGCTGTAAGGGGAATAGAATAGAGGAGAGCAATAGTGGATATGAAAGCATCAGTTAGAAGGCTATGTAGCAATCTAGGTGAGAGATTACAGTGTTTTGATTCAGGGTGACAGCAGTATTGATTGACAGAAATAGAAAATTATGAAACAAGTTAAGAGACCTAGCAATGGAATGCATGTGGACTATAAGAAAGGAAAAGGTGCCAAGGGTAGCTGTAAGGTTCCTATCATGATCCAGTAACTAGATGGTACTGCTAGTTGTTGAGAGAGTGGATACAGGAGGGTAAGCAAATTTGGGAAAGAAGAGCATAAATTTACATTAGGATATGTTGGTATTGTGATATCTCTGTGGTGTGAAACAGGTGGGTATGGTTTAAAGCTTGGAGGGTCTGGGCTGGGAGTTTGGCTCAGTGGCTTAAGCACCTGCCTGGCAGGTGCAAGGTTGTGAGTTCAATCCCTGATACCGCAAAAAAACAAAAAACAAAAACAAAAACAAAACAAAACAAAAACCCCAAAAACTAAAGCTTGGAGGGTCTGAACTGGAGAAATAAATCTGTAACTCATGGTGCATAGATGATATTTAAAGTTAGGGATGTAGCTGATATTGCCTACAGAGATCATATGAAGTAAGAAGAGGAGAAAAAAGATTAGATTAAATAAGAATTGTCAACATTCAAAGGTCAGACAGTAGAAAAGGGGACAGTATTTAGGAACAAATGAACACAACCACAGATCACTCTAACTAGATAAAATAGACCTGGAGTTCACAAACAGGCTTCTTCAGCTGTCCCTCACTAACTTCAGCCAAATCTTTTCTAAAAATGATTTGATTTAAAATTAAATTAAAGACAGGGGATATAGCGCAGCACCTGCCTTGCATTTGTGAGGTTCTGAGCTCGATTCCTGGAACCAAAAAAAAAAAAATTTTTTTTTAAACTGCTGGGTGTGGTGGCACACACTTGTAATCCCAGCACTCGAGACGCTGACACAGGAGAATTGCTGTGAGTTTGAGGCCAACTGGGTTACAAAGTGAGTTCAAGGCCAGTCTGAACTACAAAGTGAGACCCTGTCTCAATAAATAAATAAATAATAAAATGTTCATGTACAAGTTTGTTGGCTAGAATTCTTTAGTCTTTTAATGAAAAGAAAAATGAAACTATTTACCTTCTAGTAGTGGTGAAGTAAATGTAAATAACACTTTAACATTAGTGTCTACATTTTTCCTCAAAAGCATAGGAGAAGTGGCGATACATGAAAATAAAATAGAGAGGATGTCTTTTTTTTTTTTCTTTTTTTTTGGTACTGGGGATCGAACTCATGATCTCATGCTTGTCAGGCAGGTGTTGTGCCACTGAGTTGTATCACCAGCCCATGAGAGGATGTCTTTTATAAATAATTATGAAACAAAGCATTGTGTGAGTTGAGGTACTAAGTATGAGGTTATAATAATAAGACCTGTCTTGGACCTATTACATCTGAGAAAATAGCTTTTCTTTAATTTATAAGCATCCTTTTTTAAGTATAAAAACATACAAAAATATGCGCTTATTGTAGAAACTGCACTAAGGCATGAAAAAATCCACCTGTATTCTACCAACCATAGATTACTATCAATGCTACAGTGAATTTTCTTCCAGTCTTTTGTCCTGTACATACAGATATGCATACAACTGCATGCACACACAGCTTTTAAAAATTAACCAAGTTTTTTTTCTAACCATAATGTAAATTATGAAAATTCACTTTGTTTTTTGGTGCTGGGGAACTGAACCCTGCCCCTTCTTTATTTTCACTTTTAAGATAGGGTGTCATTCAGTTGTTAAATTGCCCAGGCTGGGCTCAAACTTGTCATCCTCCTGCCTCAGCCTGCCAGAGTGCTAGGATTACAGGCATTCACCACTACACCTGGCTGAAAACTTTGCAGTCGTAAGTGTAGAGATGAATGAATTATTACATAGTGATTATAATGGTGCAACTATCAATGAAGTCAAGAAACATAATATTGGGCCAGGGATTTAGCTCAGTGGTGTAAGCGCCTAACCAGCAAGCATGAAGTCATGAGTAAAAAAAGAAACAGAATACTAACAACACCCCATGCCACAACCTTTTTGAGGTAGACAATTTGATTGCTTTGAGAAACTAAGTTAAACACATAGTTTTTTGGACAGAATGAATGAATGAATACAGGTTAAATGATTATAACTGCAGAAATATCTTGATCTCTTAAAATGCAATAATATAACACAGTAGGCGGAAGAGGGTTGCCTTGGTGGCAATGGTGGTAAAAAGAAAAGACCATTTTTAGCAAGAATAATGTACAATTACCATTCACTTGGTTGATTTCTGAGTTGGAGGAAAGAATCTCATCTGCCAGTTTCTGTGCAGTAGGAAGAACTTCGGTGTGATGTGCTGTGATTAAATACTGAATAAACTTCTGTAGCTGGTCCCTATTCATCTGGAAAAGAGTTTCCGAGATAGGAAGACGTAATTTGACTTGCTCTGGTTTACGGATTCTGTACAGTGAGAGTGCTACCACATGTGCACAGTAGAATATGTCCTTATTTCCACATCCACATGTCACTGAAGTTATTTTGCATCGATCAAAACTGATTGCAACTTTGTATGTCATTGCTGGTTCAGAAGCAGTGGCTGGCTCAGTTACTGTACCACTCAGATGAAAACCTAAGGAGATAAAGAAGAAACCCTGATTAGAAACTGTGTGGTAAGAAACTTTAGAAGATGCCATTTGCATTTGAATTAATCAACTCACAATTTGCTGAGTAGCTCCTATGCAAGTAGTAGGCTCTGTTATAGACACAAAAGCCAGTGAAATTCTGGCATTGCATTGAAGGAATACACAATCTAGAAAAGTATTTATCCTGGAGTCCATGACTCTCCTGAAATAATATGAAAACTTTTGCTAGTATACATGTGCATTTTTCTGGGGGAACAGTTCACCATAGTCTCAAAATGGCTAATGAGGAAATTCCAAATAGTTAAGAACTCCTGCAGTAAATTTTGAGATCAGTGTAGAAGGCAAAGATAAGCCCATAAATAACATCAGTATAATTTAGAGTAAGGTGATACTACACATGAAAGAGAAACCAAAAGAATGCCATGAGGAAGGACAGAATCAAGATCAATGCCAACATTTCTTCCTTAAAACATATAATTCCAGCTGGGCATGGTGAAATATGCTGGTAATCTCAGCAACTAGGAGGTCGAGGTAGGAGGATCCCTGCGAGTTGGAGGAGAGCCTGGGCTACACAATGAGTTACTATATAGTGAAACCCTGTCTCAAAAAAACCAAAAGCAACAACAACAATAGACAACAACAGGGCTGGGGATATAGCTCAGTGGCACAGCACCTGCCAGAGTAAAGCGAAGTCCTGAGTTTGATTCCAGATTCAACAAAACAAGACAAAAATGAACCAAATTCTTCCTTCCAAAACATATAATTCCAAAATGGTGACCATGTTGAATACTTCAAAGGCAAGAAACTTTCTAAGATATGGAAGGCAGAGCCTGGCGGAATGAGACTATGCAGTGTTGTATCTCTACTCACTATACACACAGCATCAATAATTTTGAAATATAGACAGAACGCATTTTTAAGTTTCAAATAGATACAAATTAACAGCAAATAAATTCTATAATATTTTTTATTCTTTAAATCTGATCTATCTCATTTGATAAGATGAGCTACTCAATAAAAATCTAACAAGACCTTAAATATAAGACCACTAGATCCAGGAATGCTAACTAAAAAAATGGTAGGGGACTATCAAATGTTAAGTATTAACTACATATCAGAACTGTGTTGCATACATTTGTGCATTTATTTAAAACTAATTTTTGAGTTTTTAAATTTTTTTAAATTTTAAAATGAAGAAAATGATTATACTGAATTTCAAAACAAAATAATAGGAGATTAACACTGCTTAATATATTGTGTCCTATTATCTTCAAAGCAGTTGCTCATATTAAAAGATATAGGCATGAAAAAATGATCAAACAATCACAATGAAAGCACAAACTGTTTTTTTTGATGAACTAACACAGATTAGTAGTATAGTTACCTATGCTGTGTGCATATGTATAAATGTAAGTATATAATCTTTTCCCTCCTTTCTTTTCTCCTTTCCCCTATCTCAATTGTTCTTCCCTTTTGAGCAGTTTCTGTTTCCCTTTCACAATATCTATTGTACATTTTGGATCTTATTTACTCGTTTAGCTTTTTACGCCAGGGAGACAATACGATATTTACACATGCAAGTCTGATTCATTTCACTTATGAGTATGGTCTCAAGTCACATCCATTTACCTATAAAAGCCTCAAGTTTATTCTTCTTTATAGCTGAGTAATACTCCATTGTATAAAAATACCATTTTTAAAATCCATTTTGCAGTTGATGGGCATTTGGGTTGTTTCCAAGATTTATCTATTACAAATTGTGCTGCTATTAACATGGGTGCACATATACTGCTGTGGTATGATGTTTTCAATTCTTCTGGGAAAATACCCAGAAGCAGAATAGGTGGATTGAACAGGACTTTCAATTCTAGTTTTTAAAGGAATCTCTGCACTCATTTCCCCAGAGGTTGTACCAGACCACACTCCCACCAACCGTGGAGAAGGGTTCTTTTTCCCCGCAGCCATGCCAACATTGGTTTCTGGTTGATTTCTTGATGACAGCCATTCTTTCTTGAGTGAGATGATATCTCAGTGTTGTTTTAATTTGCATTTCTTGAATAACCAGTGATGTTGAATACTTTTTCATAGAAAAAGTATTTGCCATTTGTATTTCTTCATCTGGGAAGTGCATAGTCATCTCAGATGCCCATTTTTGGATTGGGTCTTTGAATTTGGGGCCTGGTTTTTTTTTTTCAGTTCTTTGTATGTTCTAGATATAAGTCCTTTGAGGGACAGTTGGCTAAAATTTTTCCCCATCTGTGGGTTTTCTTTTCACTCTGCTGATCTCATTTTTAATAAGATGAGATCCCATTTGTTGATTTTTTGAAGTACTTTCCATGCAGTTTGCATGTTGTTCATGAACTCTTTGCCTACCCCTATGGCTTCAAGATTTCTGTCTACTTTATCTTCCGGTATAGTTAGCATTTCTGTTTTAATATCTAGATCTTCTATCCATTTTAACTTTAGTTTAGTGCATGGTGATAGACATGGGTCTAGTTTTATTAAAGAGGCTATCGTTCTTCCAGTGAACTGGTCTCTCTGTCAAAGATAAGATGGCTTATCTTTGTAGTTGTGTCTACATCTTCTAATCTGTTCCACTGATTGTCAGGTCTGTTGTTTTGCCAGTACCATGCTGTTTTTTTTTTTTTTTTTTCTTTTTGGGACAGGGTGTTGCTATGCAGTTCAGGCTGGTCTGGAGCTCTCTTTGTAGCCTAGGCTGGCTTCGAACTTGCAATGATCCTCCTGCCTCAGCTTCCCAAGTGCTGGGATTACAGGTGCGTGCCACCATGCCTGGCTAGCATATTGATTTTATCACAGTACCTTTGTAGTATAATTTCAAGTCTGGGATTGTGATGCTTCATGCCTTGCCTTTGTTGCCCAAGATTGTCTTTGCTATTCTAGGGCTCTTCCATTTCCAAATGAATTTTAGGAACTTTTTCTCTAGACCTGTGAGGTATGCTAATGGTATTTTGATCAGAATTGCATTAAATCTGTATAACAGTTATGGGAGTATAGCCATTTTCACAATGTTGGTTCTTCCTATCCATGAGCAAGGGATATCTTTCCATTTTTTGAAATCTTCAATCTCTTTTTTCAGAGTACTGTAATTTTCAATATACAGATTATTTACATCCTTTGTTAGATTGACTAAGTATTTTATTTTTTTGGATGCTATTGTAAAAAGTGCTATTTCCCTAAGTTCTCTCTCAGTGAGTTTGTTGTTTATGTACAAGAATGCTACTGACTTTTGAGTGTTGACTTTGTATCCAGTTATGCTGCTGAATTTGCTTATGAACTCTAGGTGGTTTTTTGGTGGAGGTTTTGGAGTCTTCTACGTAGAGTATCATGTCATCTGTTAATAATGATAATTGAACTTCTTCCTTTTTTATCCTTCTTCCTTTTATTTCTCTTTCTTTATCCTTCTTCCTTTTATTTCTCTTTCTTGTCTAATTGCTCTGGCTAACGTTTCCACGACTATATTGAATAAGAGTGGTGAAAGTGAACATCCTTGTCTTCTTCCTGATTTTACAGTGAAAGCTATTAGTAATTTTCTGTTTAGTATGATGTTGGTTGTTGATTTGTCATAGAGGGGTTTTAACAGGTTGATACAGAGACAATCTATTCTGATTCAATGTGGGGTTTTTATCATGAATGAGTGTTGGACTTTATCAAATGCTTTTTCGGCATCCATTGAGATGATTATGTGATTTTTATCTTCGGCCTTGTTGATGTGCTGTATTATGTTTATTGATTGGCATGTGTTGAACCATCCCTGCATTCCTGGGATGAATCCCACTCAGTCATGGTGTATAACCTTCTTGATGATTTGCTGTATTCTGTTTGCCAGTATCTTATTGAGGATTTTTGCTTCTATGTTGATTAGGGAGATTGGCTTGTAGTTCTCTTTTTTGGTTGGGTCTTTCTCTGGTTTTAGTATCAGGGTAATCTTCCAGGAAGGAGTTCGGCAGTATTTGTTTCCCTTTCAATTTCATTAAAGAGGTTCAGAAGTATTAGTTGTAAATCTTCTCTAAAATTCTTATAGAATTCAGCAGTGAATCCATCAGGACCTAGGGTTTTTTTTGTTGATAAGTTTTTGATTAAGTTTTTAATTTCATTGATGGATATTGGGTTATTCAGAATTTCTGTATCTTCTTTATTCAGCTTTGGTGATTCATACATTTTTAGGAATCTGTCCATTTCTTCTGTGTTTTCCATCCTGTGAGAATAAAGATTTTCAAAGTAGGTATTGATGATCTCTAATTTCCACAGGATCTGTAGTGATTTCACCCTTTTCATTCCTCATTGCATGAATTTGAGTCTTTTCTTTCCTTTTTTGGATAAGGCTGGCTAAAGGTTTATCATTTTTATTTATTCTTTCAAAGAACCTATTTTTTTTTCTTGGTACCGGGGATCAAACTCACAACCTTGCGCTTACCAGGCAAGTGCTTAAACTGCTGAGCTAGATCCTGGGCCCAAAGAACCAATTCTTTAGCTTGGTGTGGTGGCACCCTCCTGTAATTCCAGCATGCAGGAGGATTGTTGCAAGTTTAAAACCAGCTTGGGCTACAAAGTGAGTTCAAGTCTAGCCTGAATTGAACAGTGAGACCCTGTCTCAAAAAGACCAAACAAACAAACAAACAAACAAACAAACTCTTTCATTAATTCTTTGAATTGTTTCCTTAGTCTCAATTGTATTAATTTCTGCTCTGATCTTTATAATTTCCTCCCTTCTATGGGCTTTGGGCTGAGTTGCTCTTCCTTTTCTAGAAGCTTGAGGTACAACATTAAGTTGTTTATTTATGCTTGTTATGTTTTCCTGATGTGAGAATTCACTGCTATAAATTTCCCTCTTAGGACTGCTTTCATTTTGTCTGACAGGTTCTGGTATGTTGTGTCTGCATTTTCATTTAATTGTAGATTTTTAAAAAATATCTTCATTGATTTCATCTGTGACTCACTGTTTGTTCAGGAGGTTTTTATTTTCTTATGTGTTTATGGAGTTTTTGTGGCTTCTTTTCCCATTAATTTTCCATTTCACTGCACTATGGTCAGAAAATATGCATGGGAGAATTTTAATTCCTTTGCATTTACTTAAGCATGTTCTGTGGGCTAGTATATAGTCTATTTTAGAGAATGTCCCATGTGCAGCTGAGAAGAATGTGTATTCAGATGTTGTTGAGTGGAACACTCTGTAAATGTCTAATAAGTCCATTTATTCACAGGTTTGGTTCAGTTCTGATATTTCTTTACTGATTTTTTTATCTGGTTGATCTATCTATTTGTGACAGTGGGGTATTAGGGTCCCCTGTTACAATTGTATGATTGCTCATTTGATTTTTCGGGTCTATTAATATTTGTCTTATATAGTTGGGTGCTCCCATATTTGATGCATACATGTTTATGATTGCTATCTCCTGCTCTCAAAATCTTGTTCTAACAAGTATATGGTGACCTTCTTTATCTCTTTTTGATCATTCTTCATTTGAAGTTCACATTGTCTGCAAACAGAATAGCTACCCCTCCTTTTTGCTAGGTTCCTGTTGCAGAGTATTGTTTTCCATCCTTTGACTTTCAGTCTATGAATTTCTTTTTGAGTTAAATATGTTTCTTGTATACAGCATATTGTTGGATTTTGTTTCTTGATTCATTCTGCCAGTCTGTTTCTTTTGATTGATGAATTGAGGCCATTTACATTGATGATTATAACTGATATGTATTGGCTTGTCTTTGTCATGTTATTTTCCTGCTGTTAGTTCCCTATGTTCTCCCTCTGTTTAATTGCTTGGCCTAGGTTCTTTGTATTGTTCTTGGAATTCTGGTCATTTTTATCTCTGTCTAGAATATCTTTTAATATTCTTTGTAGTGTTGGCTTGTTGTCATGAATTTCTTCAGTTTTTCTTTGTCATGGAAGTATTTTATATCTCAATTTTGAAAGTTTTGAAGGGTACATCAATCTGGGATAGAAACTTTTTTCTTTCAGGACTTGAAATATTTCACTCCAAGCTCTTCTTACCTTGAGGGTTTGTGTTGAGAAGTCTGCCATGATTCTAATGGGCTTTCCTTTATAACTGATCTGTTTCATTTCTCTAACAGCTTTTAATATTGTTCTTATGCTGAATTTTTGGGATCTTGATTATTATATGTCTAGGTGTATTATATGTTTAGTTGTGGCTAAGTGGAGTTCTGTATGCCTCACTTATGTGTATGTTAGATTCTTTTCTCATGCTTGAGAAATTTTCTAATCCTTTTGCAAATAGCTTTATGTCATTTGTGTTGACTCCTGCTTTTTCATTGACATCAATTACTCTTCTTTTTCTTTGTGTTGTCTTGCAACTGTTGAATTGTTATTTCCCGATATTTTCTTTTCTTTTCTTTTCTTTTCTTTTGTAGTATCGTGGATCAAACTCTCAACCTTGCACCTACCAGGCAGGCGCTTAAGCCACTGAGCCAAACTCCCAGCCCTATTTTCTTGAGGCAGGGTCACACTATGTAGTTCAGGCCAGCCTTGCTCACATTGTAGCTCAAGCCGGCCTCGAACTCACAACGCTCCACCTACCTCAGCCTCCTGAGTGCTGGGATTAAAGGCATGAGCCACCATGTCCGGCTTGATATTTTATTTTCAAGAGTTTTCCTTTCATGATCGCCAGCTGTGATCCTGTCTTTAAGGTCTGAAAGTCTGTCTTCAGTTTTGTTCAAGTGGTTTTTCCAGGTCAGTGGAATATTTAATTTCCTGGATATCCCTTTGAATCTGTTTCATGCATTCTATTTCTTTCCTACACTGATCATTCAGTTTCCATCCTTGTTCTACCATCATCTATTTTTGTATTATGTCTACTCTAGATGTGCTGAGCAATTCCTTTATAAATGTTGACATTTCTTTTTTTACCTGAGAGATTATTTCTGATCAGCGTTCCTCTATAGTCTCATGGATTTGATGGATTTGTTTCTTTACTTTTTTTTTTGTCTTTTTGAGACAGGGTGTTACTATGCAGTTCAGGCTGTCCTTGAGCTCACTTTGTAGCCCACGCTGGTCTCGAACTCACAACAATCCTCCTGCCTCAGCCTCCCGAGTGTTCCTTTACTTTGGTTGCTATCATTTCAGAAATGTCAGATGTGTGTCTTCCATTTTCCTCTATCTCATTATCTCCTGGTCTTGTTCTGGGTGTGCTGGAGGTGTGAGGTTGCATTTTGCTCCTGTGTCTTGTTATTTTCTATTTCAAAAGTTTTTTTTGTTTGTTTTCTGTGTTTATTGTTGTATGTTTTTGTAGTAGGTAGCTACATTACTAGTATCAAGGCCTCTCTCGGTAAGGTTTGTTCTTTGGGGATGTCTTCTGTGTGTAGGAGGTTCTTGGTTTGTGTTTGTCCCAAGATCCACCTGTTGGCTTGTGTTGCTGCTGTTGCTTCCAACAATTCCATGCCACTAGTTGAATCTGCCATCCTGTACACCCTGGCTGGGGGCCCTGCTGTGTGACTGACGTTCAGCTGGCCTCTGGGACTTCCTGCAGTGCTCTTCACCTGGATCCTGGTAGCTGGAATGAGAGGGGCTGGGCTCTCCTGATTATGCTTTTTATGTATTATCACAAGTGTATACATTTAATAGTTGGTACGATGGTTCATTTTATGTGTTATTTGATTAGGCTATAGTTCCCAATTAATTAATCAAAACTGTTCTACTTGTTGACATGCAGGTATACTGTAGATGTTAACTACATCTGTGAAGGAGATTTGAATAATTTAGAGAGACTATCCTCAACAATAGTTTGAGCCTCATTCAATTAGTTGAAAATCCTTATAAACAAAACTGAAGTTGTTGTGAGAAAGAAGTTCTTTTGCAAGACTGCAGCATCAGATCCTGCCAGTCTACACATTCTGACTTGCTGGCTCCCACAAACACATAGGCTAATTCTTTGAAATAAATATATTCATTCTCATTCCCATTCATACTGTCACCTCCCCATCTCTGTATATCTCCTACTGGATCTGTTTCTCTGAAAAATTCTGATATTATTATTATTCCTACTTTCTGTACTGATGAAATATAAGAACAGGAAAGTTTCACTTGCTCAAAACCACTCTGTTAGAAACCTGGCAAAGCCAGGTTTCACATCTAGGCAGTCTGGCTCTAAAACTCATAGTTTTTAATGATTATATCGTACTACCTTCATATAATATTGTTTGGTAATCAATGTCACATTTAAGTAGCTGAATTATAAACTTAAACAATACAACTAGGAACATTAAAAAAATAGGCTTACTAAAATTCTAAAATTTCAGTTTTTATAACATTGGCAATGGTTTTAACCCTCTAAGTTAAGCTAGAACTGGACCAAAATGTCAAGTACCAGTTTAGAGTTCAGATCTCTCCACAGTAAGTCAATGTTAAAATAACTTAGGAATTTTCTACAAAATATTTTTCTAAAGCTAATCATACATGGCTCCTTGGAGGCTTTGGCTAAGGCTCATGATGCTCTTCAGAACGTGTTCATTTAAGCTGGGTAAATGTTTGGGCTTCATCAGTTTTATTAACATTGGTATAGTTCAGGCTCCAGGCTTAGACACATCTGAAAGGCAGAAGTCCGTGTGGCTCTGTGGAAATTTCCTTGCTGAGAATTCCTTTTTCCCTTCATAGTTTTTGGAATGTAAACTGAAAGTTAGTTTTAAATATTTGCACTGCTTGTCTTACTGTAACCTAGCAACATTTTTTAAAAAGTGCAATTACTTCTGAAAATAAAGCTACATAGAATAGGTTCAGTGTAGTGTTGCTTTCTCATTGTGAACCTAACTGCCATAAACATGTCTATCAATAATCTAGTAATTTAAGAAAATATGTAGAAGCTTGGCTTTTAAAAATGTTTGATTTCAGAATGTACTCACTGAATGCCCATTATGTTCTCACTTATTAAAACCACACACACACAAAAGTAGAGAAAGCAGTACAGCGAGTCCCTGTGTGATATGGCTTATATCTACATGTTCCCCCAAAATCTCATGCACCTATAGACGGGGCTTTTGGGAAGTGACTGGATCATGGGTGTGATACTGGATTAGTCCATGGTTGGTTTAGCACATTTCTGGGTGTGGATGATAGATTTAATGAAGAGAGAAGAGCCATCCTGGGTGTGGATGGCTCCAATCAATAGGCTGATAGCCTGAATACAATAAAAAGGGGAAGAAGAAGGAAGACTTGCTGCTTCCTGCCTACCACTCCATAGACTATTTCTCCTTTCCTATGTCACCCTGCCTTGGATCCAGCTAACTATGGACTGAAACCTCTAAAAATATGAACTAAAATAAACTTTGCCACCTTTAACTTGTGAATATTGGGCATTTTGTCCCAGCAATGTGAAAATAACTATGACTCCATGTATTCATCACTCGGCTTCAATGATTATGAAAAGAAAAATAAATTTATTTAATCTTTAACCTTTTCTCAATTCCCAACCTTAATACAATCTAAATTCCATGGATTACATTGAAGCAAATCTCAGAAATGTGTCATTGGTAAAGCTTTTGTGTGCATCTCCAAAAGAGGAATCTAAAATTAGTAATAATTCCTTAGTATCAAATATCCAGTACTGGAATGCCTCCAACCAGGAGACAAGTAAGACAGCCTTCTGGGGGCCTGCGTGACCAGCATGGACCCCAGGAGGAGAAAGAAATGGGCTTCTCGGGAGCCCGCCCAGCCAGGTCTGAGCACCTCCCAGGAGACAAGCCTGGGGCTGGCAGCCTGAACATCTCTTTGGAACATGACAGTATGCAATGTAGCAAAAATGGGGGATTCTCTTCTGTCTTGTCTTCGAGGCCCAATATTGTTCTCTTTTTGCTTTATTCTGATTAAATTTTTTTTTGCCTTATTTTATACTCTGTTTTTATTGACTTTACTGCGGGGTGTTTTTTTTTGTTTGTTTGTTTGATTTTACTGTACCTGTTGGAAAGGTTAACTATTCTGAAAATAACAAGATACTATAGTAGCTATTGTTTTCATAGTATCTTCCTTAGAAGTTCTGTACCAGTTCTACTGCTTTGATTTGACTTGGTTCTGTTATGTTTTGTTGGATTTTACTATCTTTAAAAAAAAATCCAGTATTAAGATTTCCACATCTGACCTTAAAAATAAAAGAGGGAAAAGAACAACAGGATGCCAACAAAAATTTTTTTTCTGTCTTTTTGAGACAGGTCTATGTAGTTCAGGCTGGACTTGAGTTCACCTTGTAACCCTGTCTGGTCTCTCCTGAGTTCTGGGATTACAGGCATGTGCCACCATGCCTGGCTCAAAATTTGGTTTATAGGTCTCTTAAAATATAAATTCCCTTCCTTTCCCACAAACCAATTATTTATTGAAAAATAATTAGCTGCAGACACTTAAGTTGAGGTTTTATTTCTTGAAACAATTAATAAATTATTTTATGTACTTTCTATTGATTAAAACAAGAGACATATGATGCCTAATTCTCTTTTTGTGTGGTTAGGAATAAATAGTGCAATCTGATGCTGTTGGCTTGATTCATACATTACAAAGTTCTTTGGCAGCTTTTCACATAATGGTGTTAACAATTAGAGACGACCACAGCTTCAACCTATTATTTCATTAGAGATTTTTCCCTTTTCCCTTTCTTTGGCTCTTATACTTCTGTAAAATATAGGGGTGTGGGGGTGGAGCCATATAAAGTATCTGTTATGGTTTGTGTCTAGATGTCCCCCCAGTCTTGTGTGGTCAGAATTTTTCCAAGGTGTCTAAATCTAGAGTGTGTGATTGATTAACCAATGCTGGGATTAACGGTGTGTGACTGCTCGATCAGTCTACTGATTGGACTGGCAGCACCCTAATGCTAGTAGACTGGATATCATAAAAGGGACAGAAAGAGGCTTGTCTTTCTCGTGCTCTTTTGTTGCTTTTGCTGACTTCCACCACCATGAACTGTTGCCCTCTGCCTTGGAGCAAGCCAATTATGGACTGAAACTTCTACAAACCATGAGCTAAATAAACCTTTCCCCCTTTAACTTTGAGTATCCCATATTTTGTCTCAGCAATGAGAAACATAACTAAGTATCTAATTCAGTGACTGGAACATGTTGCTTAAATCATGGGGAAAACCACTTTATAGACAAGGTTTTACTAAATATAGTATGTCTCCAGTTTACCAATGAGTTCCAGTCCAGGGGAACATTCCTAAGTTGGATTCATTTCTAAGCCTGACAAAGTGAGTCTTAAACACCTCTGACACAAATATACAATGTGTATTGCTTTGCATGTCTTAGCAGCCCCTTCCATATCAATACTGCTTTTCCTCTTACTTCTGGACCTCCTGGGCTCTGATGGAGCACTGCACTACTGTATATTATTGCACTATGCAGTAAGCACACAGCAGCACAACCTCCACAATGTCTGGCAGACATGTGAGCTGTTTCCACAATGTTTTCACATCTACAAATGTTTGTAATGTGAGGTATATTTGTACCTGTGGAAGGACACCAACTCGAATGTTCCTAAGTTGGGAACTTACTGTCATTATTTTGCAATGATTCTTCACTTACATATGCCTAAAATAAACAAAACAAAACAAAACAAACCCCTTTACATATATTGTAAAAACATTCCTACTAATCAAAACATTCAAATGCACAAGAACTACAGTGTAGGCTTCTAAAAGTCTCTTTTACCTAAAGAATGGGTAAAAATTTTTTTACTAGCTATTCTTCGGACAGAGGGTTAATATCTGGAACATGCAAAGAACTCCAAAACACAGACCTCACAAAAAAAAGATCCAATAAAAAATGGGCAATTGAAATGAATAGACACTTCTCAGAAGTAGAAATGGCTTAATAAATACATGGAAAAATGTTTGACACCTCTGACCATTACAGAAATGCAAATTAAAACAACATTGAGATTCCATCTTACCCAGAAAGAATGTTATCATCAAGAAATCAAATAATAACAAACGCTAGAGAGGCTGAAGGGGAAAAAAGGAACTCTTCTACATTGTTGGTGGGAATGTAAACTAGCACAACCATTATGGAAACCATTATGGAAATCAGTATGGAGATTCCTCAAATAACTAAAACTAGATTATTTCATTTGACTCAGGCATTTCCCTTCTAGATATCTTTCTGAAAGAGTTAAAGATACTGTATTACAGTGATATATGTATACCCATGTTTATTCCAGCACAATTCATAACAGCTAAATCTTGAAAAAAGCTTATAGGTTCATCGACAGACGAGTAAAAAAAGAAAACATGGTATTTATACACTCTGCCATAAAAAGGGTAATGAGTCATTTGTAGGAAAATGGATGTACTTTGAGATTATAATGTTAAATGAAATAAATAAGACACACAAAAATATCACATGGTTAAAGAAGAAAATAAAAGATAGTAGGAAATAAGGAGATATATTTCTTATAAAAGGGAAGGGGCTGGACGTGGTGGCACACGCCTTTAATCCCAGCATGTGGGAGGCTGAGGTAGGAGGAGTGTTAAGAGTTTGAGACCAGCTTGGGCTACAACGTGAGCAAGGCCGGCCTGAACTACATAGTGCGACCCTGTCTCAAAAAATAATAGGGCTAGGAGTTTGGCTCAGTGGCTTAAGCACCTGCCTGGCATGCACGAGGTTGTGAGTTCGATCCCCAGTACTGCAAAAAAAAAAAAAATTAAAAAATAAAAAAAAAGGCAAGGGGACTGTCTTAGTTACTTTTCTCACTGCTGAGACAAAATACGTGACATCCATGGCTAAAGGAGGAAAAGTTTATTTATCTCACAGCTTATATAAGTTTCAGTTTGTAATTCACTGGCTCCAAGGGAAGGTGGCACATGGCAGAGGGGAAACAGTTCGCAGCAGCAGAAGACAGCAAACACAACAAGAGAAAAGGAGCAGAAAGGGGTAATAGGGAACAGCAAGCCTCTTTCCCTCCCTAATATTGTATGTAGGCTGCCCAACTCAGGGCAGGTGTAGCTCTCATACCCATAATCCCAGCACTGGACCATGAATCAATCACAAATTCTAGAAGCCCACTCAGCCGACTGAATGAGGTTTGGGGGAATATCTAGACACAAACCATAACAGGGACCAGAAGATAGAGGAAGGAGAGAAGGAAGAGAAAGCAGATGAAAAAAGAATTAAGATGTGCCAAGTCCCCATAAAGAAGATAATCACTATGTACTGCAAATAGATACTAATAAATAAAAATTTTTAAAAAGTCTGTTTTACTAGTTTTAGATTTTTAAATGATTAGGTTAATAGATTTGAGGGAGAGGGAATAGGCAGGTGTAAAAGGTAAGAATATATAATGTTTGCTTTACTTGTAACTCTAGCAGACCATAAAGTTCAATATCAGTATTTTCTTCCTGTGGGCCGATTTTGCTACAAAGGGATGGGCCTATTTTTTGAAGAAAACAGGCAGTTGAGCAGTCATTCTCCTTGTGGCCCTTCATACATAGTTAAAAGAAAAAATAAAACAAAGAGAAGTTCTGAGCAGGTCCTCAATAAAGCACTGAATACTTTCAAGGAGTTCCTGTTTAGTTTTGCAAGTAGTGTATTGTCCTCTTCCCCACTTAACTCAAAACCAAGCCTTGCTCTGAGAAAAAGATGCTTTATTTAACTCAACTTTCCATTCTGTGGTTTAGACAACTTCCTTACCTAGCCTTTTCATTGTATACAAATATAAGAATAAAATCATACCATATCCCCTTCTCTATTACATATCACAATGACTCTGACATGGGTTGTCAGAAAATCACAGGCCTTAATAAATACCTGCTATGATGTGAGTCCCTAAGTCCCTACCAGCATGACATCTTATAAATGTGTCGTGCTTTCTTTGCCTTCAACATGCTTCTAGTGCACTTAGGCAAGATTTAAAAAAATGTGCTGAGCCAGGCGCAGTGGTGCATGCCTGTAATTCTAGCTATTCGGAAGGATCACACATTTTAACATAGCCTGAGCAACTTAAGACGACTCTGTCTCAAAGAAAGGAAAAAACATGCCAAAATGACCACTCAGTTGTGGCCCCTTAACAACCAAGCATTTTGCAGGTGGCCCTTATCATGTTTAAATATGTTTAAATATGCACAAATAGCTCTGAGAACATCAAGATCAGAAAGCAATTGCTAAAAATTCAAGAATGGGCTGGGCGTGGTGGTGCACGCCTTTAATCCCAGCACTCAGGAGACTGAGGTAGGAGGAGCGTTGTGAGTTAGAGGCTGCGTTGGGCTACAACGCGAGCGCAAGGTCGACCTGAGCTACATAATGCGACCCTGCCTCAAAAAATTAGGGCCAGGAGTATGGCTCAGTGACTTAAGCACCTGTCTGGCGGGCGCGAGGTTGTGAGTTCAATCCCTGGTGCTGCAAACAAAACAAAACAAAAACAAAAACAAAAAATTCATGAATGGCTTATGGCTTAAAAGTTTTGATTCTCCTGCCTTCTAGACTGACAAAGTCTGAGAGGCAATTCAAATTAACTGAAATTATTTATTTACCAATTCTGTTTCCTAGCATTAAAGCTAGGGAATCTAGGGTATGAACTGAACTGAACCTTGGATTAAACAGAAATTACTAAGGACCAGTTTTCTATTTGGACATACATACATATCTATGTATTATGGCTTGTATCTAAATGTTCCCCCAAAGCGTCATGCACTCATAGGTAGAGCTTTTCAGAGGTGGCAGGATCTAAAGTGTGTGATGCTGGGATTAAGGGTGTGTGATTAGTAAATCAGCCCACTGATTGGTTTGGCATAGTTCTGGTAGGACTAAGGGTGCCCCACCCTGCTATAAGTGGACACAGTATGAAGGGACTGAAAGAGTCTGTTACTTGCTTGCTGCTTGCTGGATTCTGTCTTTGGCCATACATTGTTTCTCTTCTGCGATGCCAGGAATGGTAGCTCTGCCATGCCCCTCTGCCATGGAGCCAGCCAACTATGAACTGAAAGCTCTATAAACTAAGTCAAAATAAACTTTTCATCCTTTAACTTTGGGTGTCAGGTATTTGTCTCAGCAACAAGAAAAACAGCTAAGATAATATATTATGATATACATAATTAATATATATAATTAAGTGGGTATATAATTTCTGTTTTCCAAATAAGCAAATCCTACACTATTTATGACTTAGCTCAAATATTATTTTCCTATGAAATCATTCACTACCTCAGTTGTTGAATCATAAGTGAAGAAGCTTCAAATTTACGCCTACAGAGTTTATATTTTAGTTTACAAGGGAGAGATTCTGGCCAGAATCAAATAGTAAAGAACCTAAGAGATAATCATTTCATAGATGAGGAAGTGACTCAGAATAGCTGTATGATTTGTCCCAATTTTATTGCATGATTATACTCACATTCTGAAACATTTAGTGATATAAAAATCGGAAAAGGATGGGCATTGTGGTGCACACCTGTAATCCCAGCACTCAGGAGGCTGAGGCAGGAGGACTGGTGCAAGTTTGAGGCCAGCCTCTGCTACATAGTGAATTCAAGGCCAGTCTGAACTACATAACAAGCCCTTGTCTCAAAAAACAAAACAAAACAAAACAAATACCTAGAAAAAATGAATGTACAATTTTTTTCAAATCAATATACTTTTTGAATAAAGCCAATTACTTCTTTTAATCAAAAGAAAATCAGTAATTTTTAATCAATAAGCTTTTTGAGCATTTATCATGGCTTAGGCACTTTTAAATTATTTTATATACATTGTACCATTTAATCTTCCCCATAAGACTTTGTGTTTAATACTATTATTATCCCCATTTTTATTGTTAAAGAACTGGGACAAAGCTTGGATTTGAATCTGGAAGTCTGGCTTCAGAGCCTAAATGCCTAACCACCATATTTTATTTCACTATAATGTTTCCAAAATAGCAACATCATCTTCCCACATTAGAAAATAAGCCAGGAATGGTAGCTCATGCCTGTAATACCAGCACTCAGGAGGCTGAGGCAAGAGGATCACTGCCTGAACTATATAGTGAGATCCTGTCTCAGAAAAAAAAAAAAAAGAAAGAAAAGAAAAATGAAATGTAGTACTGCTTAATTTTTAAAAAATTAAGCAATAATTAAATCATACTAATTTAATTTTAATCTTTTGTTTATACATAGCCAGCTATTATGATATTTGCACAATTACTAAACTAATAGAAAAGTGGAATCCTAACAGAAACAAATGACAGAGAATATGCAATATGTAATTGCCCTGGTAAGATTCAATTTTGCAACCAAAAAGTCACATTATTTATCTTTACCTTTGAGATTACAGAAAATTTGAAGATTCAAAACCCAGAAACATGTTAATCTCTTTTTTTTCTTTTAAAAAATATCTTAAATCAAGTTTCATTCATTACACTAATCATTATTCAGGATTTACTATGTATACGTAAGTTCTCAAGGACACATTTGTGGTAAAGATCTAACGATTCCTGATGTTCTGACATTCATATCTTATAGATAGAGGTATTAAACAACAAATTACACAAATAATTTTTAATTCTAATTACGACAACTGCTATGGAAAAGCAGAGAATGATAGGTTAGTATACAATAGGAGGTACCTAATTTGGTTGAGGAAAAAAAAATTTGAGTAAAACTTAAGCTTCTTCGTTCTTCATCCCAAATGTCACTAAATCCTGTGGCTCCTGCCTCCTAAGTATCTCTCCATTCAAGTCTCTTCCCTTAAGTCCTCTAACATTGCCTCAATCCAAGATCATAATAATCTCTTGGCTGGATTAACTAATCTTCCTGCTTCCAAATCTTATTTCCCCTATCTTCTGTAACATGAACAGAATGATATTTCAGGAGGGGAAATAAAGGTATATCATTCCTATAACATCATTTATCTTATTTCTTTTTTTCAATTTTATTTTAAAGATAATAAAACCCAATGAAATAAAACAGAATAAAGCCAATCAAAACAAAGCAGTGAAAGTGGTACAGAACTTCAAAGCAGGATTATCTTATATTTCTGATACACAGAGTCTGGCACAGAATAAACATTTGTAAAGGTGTTTGCTAAACTGAATTACTTAAAATCTCTCAATCTAGTGCGACCCTGCCTCAAAAAACCAGGGCCAGGAGTTTGGCTCAGTGGCTTAAGCGCCTGCCCTGGCAGGTGCAAGGTTGTGAGTTTGATCCCTGGTGCCGCAAAAAAAAAAAAAAATCTCTCAATCGCTTCTCATAGTATAAAGTTCAAACTTTTTTTTCATGATGTGGCTTTCTGTGTCTTCAGAGTTGCTCACTACTATTTAACACACTAAACTGCTTTCAGATTTGTTCTATGGTATGTTTTCTCAATTTTCTTAGCCTTTATGTCTTTGTATGTGAAGTTCTCGACACCAGGCATAACATGTTCACATTCTTCTCATTCTTAATTCTCAACTTGAATGTTACCTATCCTGAGATATCTTCCCTGATCTCTTTGGAGAACTAGTTAAGTACTTCTTTCTGAGTTTTCATTTTTCATCAGCAAAATCTCTATTACAGTACTTGAGTATCAATGTAATTAATATTTGCATGTTTGTCTCCTCCTTATATTGTGAACTCCTTAAAGCAAGGATTATATCTTTTTCATCTCTACATTTTCATCAGGTATAGTGTAAGGGCTTAGCAAGTGTCTTTTTATGGATGAATCAATAAATGAACACTTAATTGGATCTTTTACACATTCATATTTCTAATTCAGAGAAGTAAGCATGTTTGTAAAATTCCTGATTTTGTGATTAAAATGAAATAAACCATTTTATTGGGATGGTGAGCAAACAATAATTTATATATCTTTATAATATTGATGTGCCAAAACTATTTTTTATAATTTATATTTAAGCCTCAAATAAACAGCTGCTATACATCTGTGAATTTTCATAACCTTTTAAAAAACATAAGCAGTTCATTAACCAACATTTATTGGATACTTACTACAACCCAGTGTTTTAACACTGTCAATGTATTAAGTTCTCACAACAACCCTAGAAAGTAACTGTTATTCTCTTTCTTTTTCAGATAAGGAAACCTAGGTGCAGAGATAAAGGAACTTGTCTAAGATCACCCCACTTGCAAAACAGAGTTAAGATTTGATCACAGTCTGGCTCCACTACTACTATGACATAGTGGGTATGACATTAGTCAGTTTAAATTATGTATGCAAAACTTTATAAAGGTAATGTAGCAAGCACAATTCTACAGAGTCCTGCATTAATGATAAGTCAGTAAACTCTGACATCTGCCTTGTTTCCTGGGCAATAGTTCAAGGCAATTACAAGTCACAAGTGTTTTGTGATGTACTCACAGTTGGAATAAAGATGGGCTCATGAACTCATCTGTACAAGACAATGTCTTACCACAGTAAGTGAATCATCTGCTTAAAGTTCTAAAGGAAAGCACTTCTCAGTACAGCCTTCTGACACCATTCAAAGTCTTTTGTGTTTCTGAGTGCAAGAAAAGCCCCAGCAAAGCCTGGGCAATTAAAACCACTTTGCTCATTGCTCTTTTGATTCACCGGGCCCCTGGGCAGGTGCTAATGCATGAAAATGAAAGTCATTTCTGTCAGTGGCAGGGAAAAGATCTGCAGCTTACAAAATGGATAATTTTTCTTATAATTAGTTTAAATATGACACATAGTTATATGTGTCATATATAAACTAAATAACTCCTTTGTTTTTTTAATCAAAATACAGAGTAAATTAGACCTTTCTGCTTAATTCCTGACTCTGGAAGGTCACAGCAATATATCAGCAAAAAATAAAGCAGTCACTTCTTTCCTTTCTGACACCTAGTAAAACAGTAGCCAAGACAAGGCTTAAAGCTGAGAGTAACATCTACAAAATAACTAATTTCCATTTCAGAAAGCTTTACTCAAAGGCTGGGTAGCTAATGTCTAAACAAGTACACTGGAATGGCTCTGTAGATTAATATATGGCACAAAGAGATCAGGAATCAGAATGCTTTGAGTTGTAATTTCAGTATCTCTCGATATCTCTTTGTCTCAGTTTCTTAATTATGCAATGGATATAATACTTATCTGCCTATCTGATTCATGTGCAAGTAATTTGTAAAGAACACATTTCCCAAAGATATCATTTAATAGTAATCCCAACTAGCCAGGGGCAGGGCCCATGTAAGTTCACAAGAAGCAGATGGCGTGTACACACTGTGTGAGAGTGTGAGAGATTGCAAAGTGAGAAGCAGTATTGTTATTTGGGAATACAAATGATGCTGTCCCATTACCCTGAGAGCTACTTGGTTGTTTGTATTGGAGAGGTCACCTTAAGCTTCTAGGAGCAGCTGAGTAAGCTCGAGGACCCCTCTTGCAGCCATCTGCTCCCCTCCCAGACTCCTTTAGCGAATCAAGAGGTTTTCCTTGTATTATTCTTCCTCTGAAGAACCACAGCCCTTAACATCAGCAACAGCTTTAGGAGGCTGGTTTCTGTTCTCTGTGCAAGCAGCCACAGTTAAAAAGGAATAAGCCTTCCCAAGTTCATGTATTCATCAATAGAGAAATCTTACACTACCTAGTTTGCCAGTATTCTTTTACTTGGAATTCTGTAAGGGAAATTAGGAGTATGTTTTAAAGGATTAAGATTTTTTTTATTATTTTAGAAATATTTTATGGAAAAAAGGTGAAATGGAAATATTTGTCTGGAAAATTCATCTAAAAATCTAGCATCCATAAAACACAATTACTTTAAAAATAATTTCAATTTCCTGGTGCTCACTCTATTGCATAACATTTATAAAACTAGTTATCTTGTTTCCTGGTGAAGAATCAGTACATTCAGAACTGCCAATCAGATCCCTTCTCTTCAGTTTACCAATGTGAACATTGTTTGGAACAAAACATACCACACTCCTCAAGCAGTTCTCTGCAGAAAGCAGTGTACACATATATAAGGTACATATGTTGCTAAAATGGATGTTACAGGCCAATACTATCAACTGGGTTCTTAATTCAAATAGAGAAAAGGGCAATATATAATTGAAAACTTATTTCAGAAACTACTCTGCTCCATTCATTAGCCTACGTCAATTACGTAAAACAATACAACACTTTTCAAAAGGTAAAGGATATACATAGCCATTTTTGATCAAGCACAACATTGATCCAAATGTTTAATTTTGAGACTTCGAATAATATTCAGATGTACTTAAAAGCATTAAAAATTACCAAGATACAGCTTACTAGGAAGAAAATTCCCTGGTTACTTCTCTGAGATTGGATGTATTGAAGCAAATCATACAAATATACTGGGATTATGTTTAAATTTGTTTATATTTTATACATGTATATCTATTTTATGCATTTTATATGCTATTTTACATGCATTTTATGTTATTTTATATTTTATATTCTATCTTATGCATTTTATATGCTATATTATGCATGTATACCTATTTTATGTATTTAGAATAGTATCTGGCATACCATAGTGCTCAAAAAATATTATGTTAGTGTTCCAACTATAACTCTAGTTGGTGCTCTTATTCCAATATGTAAAGACTTCCTCATTTCAAGAACCTAACCTTAAATCATCTAAAGAAAAAACACAATGCATAAATATCACATGAACAGTAACCAAATTCTTGTAGTAATTGAAAGAATAATTTTCAGGCAATCTCAAGTCTCGTCTTTTCTAAATTCCATGACATTTTATTTCCAACGTGGCCTTTTTAATATGGAGATGAATGCATATCCCACAGAACATCCTTTATTTAAAGGTTTCATACACTAGTAGGAATGCCATTCCTAACATTTACAGTATTTTGGTCAAGATCTCATATTACCCTCTAACTCTGTTCTTTTGTTCTATCTTGCAACTTGACCTGTGTGGGGCAGCAAGAATGTCAAAACAGATTTAATTAGGACAATGCCTCTCATTTTGTTTGGAAACTGGAGCAAAAC
Source organism: Dasyprocta punctata (assembly GCA_004363535.1). NCBI lineage: Eukaryota > Metazoa > Chordata > Mammalia > Rodentia > Dasyproctidae > Dasyprocta > Dasyprocta punctata. The sequence goes on along the minus strand of RJWM01001478.1, from coordinate 46,032 downwards.
CATTTTTTCTACATTCTTCAGTAATCTGATTCCATCTAAACATCAATCAGATAGAAAACATTCTCATTAAGTCTTCAATCAAGGTTCTAAATGCAAAATCTCTAGTGTCGGCAACTCCTCTAAATCAAAATTATATTCCTGTACAATTCCATCAGTTGGCCAGCATCTCCTTATACAATTTAACTCCAAAGGCAGTGAAAAAAATTGCTACACGGAATAATCCTCAAGCATGCTACTTCTTTACAAAGATTCCATGGACATCTCTAGAAAATCTGAGTCAAGCATGGTAGCCTATAATCCCAGCACTCTGGAGTTCAAGGCCTGGACTACATAGACAGACGCTGTCTCAAAAACCTCTATCTCCCAAAAAAGAAAATCTGACTTGTGAATTATACATTCATAAGTTTTCATGCTCTGTGTGATATAATTTATTTTTCTTTCCTTTAGGTCAAGTTTGAATTTGTTTACAAAAATTATGATCTACCTAAAGTGCAACTTACTCTGGCCTGATCTCAAAATTAAAGCAGAAAAGAACTCCAAAAGTACATAGCCATCAAAGGAAAAAAACTTGCTTCTGTGAGTAGACTTAAACTTGCTTATTGAAGAATCTACAGGAAAAACAAAGAAACTAAGGTAAAAATTTCACCCAAAAATTTAGTTTTGGATTCAAGAGTTCCCTTTTGTTTTATGAGGGAGCTCTCAAGACTTAAGAATACAAATATATATATATATATATATATATATATATACAAAAATATATATATATACAAATATATATATATACACATACGGAAAATATACATATATATAAAAAAAGACTTAAGAATACAGGGGAAGAGTATGTTTTTGCAGGCAAGAATCTGCAGAAATCTGGGGATAAATGGAAATACTCTTACCTGAGAAATAGCTAAAAATAAAAACCTACAGTTCATGTAATCAGAAGTCAAAGAAGTGCTTTGGCTCAAAAGTCTAGGACTACGCAATAGAATTCCAGTTTCTGTACCAAAAAATTAGGCCAGGTAAAGTATTTGGTCTTTTCTCAAACAAAATTGGTGGGGGAAAAAAAAAAAAAAGAACCAGGGCATTATCCATGGAAACAGTGCTAAAATTTAATAATAATTTGAGAGAATGAATAGTGAAAGAGATAAACCTCTGATCACTAAGGCTAGAGCTCTTATTTTTATGGTGGCACAGTGAACATTTTCTCTTACTTTTCTGTACTCTGATGAGGGAAAAATTGGTTTTCAACCTCAGGATGAATATAATATTCCAATAGCAATTTCAAAAGATAGACTCATTCATTCAACAAACATCATTTAAGACCTATTTGCTACATCTTAGTCTGAGAAGAAGTGTCTAGTGAGAGAAACAAACAAATAAAACATTTATAATCAAGGGAGTAAATCTTATGACAAAATCATCAACTTACATGTATTATAATAACACAGAGCAGGGATGCTTAGTCCAGACTAAAGAGATGATGTTTAAAAGGTTTTTGGACAGTAGCAATATTTGATTAGCTAGTTAATTAACTAATTAATTACTGGTGCTAGAGATTGAACCCAGGCTTTCTACATGGTAAGTAAGTGGATACCCTCAGACCCTGATTAAATCTTTAAAAAGTGCTGGGCATGGTGGTGCACGCCTGTAATCCCAGTACTTTGGAGGGTGAGGCAGAAGGACTGCTACAAGTTCAAAGTCAGACAGGGCTACAAAGTGAGTTCAAGGCCAGCCTGAACTACACAGTGAGACCCTGTGTCCAAAAAACCCCCAAATCTTGAAAAGTGAGTAGGAAAGAGGTAGGCAGCTAAGATCTACATTGATATGTAGTATGAAAAGTATTATATAGTAAGATTAAACACAGAGATGAAATAACCAATGTATACTAAGAGAAAACCAGAAAAGGCTCTCCTGTGGTGGGAAAAGTAAGAACAGGATTATATATCAAAAGAAAATAGCAGTTAGAAAGCTTGGCAGCAAGAAAAATAGCTTAGTACAGTGACCATATTAGTTTCCTACTACTACTATAAAAATTACCACAAATTTGGTGGCTTAAAACAACGTAAATTTATTATCTTATAGTTGTGAAAGTCAGAAGTCCAAAATAGGTCTCATTGGCCTACAATCAAAATGTTAGAGGCTCTAGGGGAAATTTTGCCTCCTTGCTTTTTTATAGAGGTTGCCTGTATTTATCTTGGCTTGTGGCCCCATCCTCCATCTTCAGTCCTAGGGCCTCACACATGCTATACAAATAGTCTAACAAGTGAGATACACCCCCAGTCCTTTTATCATTTTAACAAGCTGTTAAATTTAATTTGCTAAAATTGTTCAAGAATTTATGTGTCTATGTTTATGACTGATAATCTGTAGTATTCTTTTCCTATAGCATCTTTGTCTAATTTTGGTTTTGGAATACTACTGGCTACACAAAATAAATTGCCAAATTGTCACTCCTTTTAATTTCTTGTTTTTATTAGGAAAGGATTTTGGATTTTTGTCAAATGCTTCACTTGCATCTATGGAGTTTTGTTATTATGGTGAATTACATTTACTGATTTTAAGACATTAATATTTATTTGCCAGAATAAGTCATCATTACCAATACAGAGCCACAAGCAAACACAATATGACAATAGTTATAAGACTCGCTCATGGTGTGCTGACTTCTAAAAATTCTTTTCTCCTATAAGCATTCATCTGCCTTAACACGTATCAGTGTCTCCTGCTTTTGACTTGACTTCAGTAGAATTCTTTGAACAGTAATACTGTTACGTTGACTGTTAAGCTTTAATTCTTGCAAACAATTACCATACTTTTCCCCATTTCTCTACTGTTTTATCTGTATTTTAAAATTGTGCTTTTGAAGTACATTTAGTGCTTTTAAAATGTCAAAATCAACCTAGCATTCCTGAGAAAACTACTACTCAGTTGTGATGCATTATCTTTTGATTTGCTAAAATATTGAACAGAATTTTTGTGTCTTTGGCCATAGACATAGCAATCTGCAATTTTCCTGTGATGTTCTGTCTGGTTTTGACAGCAGGGTAATGCTGGCCTAATAAAATGAGTTGTAAAACATTTCCTTTTCAAATTTTTAAAAATATTTGAGTAAAATTGTTTGTGTAGTTGGTTATTATTTTATCCTTAACATGTCTAGAGATTACCAGTGAGGCCATCTGGGCCTGGAAATTTTCAGTAAGATAATTTTAAACTATGAATTCAATTTCTTTATTAGGGCTATTTCTTCTCTTTAGCACTTATTATTTTATACATTATTATTTATTATCTATCCTTAGTAGAATATGTGCTCCATGAATATAGGGTGATTTTTTCTTTTAAAAGATGGTTTTGTTTTCTGCCATATTCTCAGTACTTAGCACAAAGTTAACTATTCAATATATTGGTGCATTGAATTATAAAGATACAAATTTGTGACTACTTTATCATGTTTTCTAATATCTTTCAAATGTTCAAGTATTTACCTATTGAAACATCAACTCATTATGTCATTTATCTTTTTTGCTTTATATTATTGTTGGGATATTACCTTTTTTACATGTTAGGTGATAAGTAGGTTATTTATGAGTATCCTTTGAGAAGAGTAAAGGAACCTTATAAATTATTTGTCATAGCGATCTATATCAGATCTGATAAGCTGAGAAAAACTAACTTCACAGACATCAGTTGGTGTGAGAAGTTCACAAGGTCATTGTTCTAGAAGTCTAGGAAAGAACTAGTTTCCTCAGATTTAAAAAGTGTTCATCTATACAATTCTGCTGAGGTATTTTGGGACACAGAGGTTTGAGGAGGTGAACAAGCAATGAGGACCTTAGTACCTTGGAATTTTTTGTTTTGTTTTGTCTTTGGTGCTAGGAACCTACCTACACCCTCAAGCATGCCACTAAAAATCTTTGAAAATGGAGGTACAGGTAGTGTGTGGGGACTCTAGGACCAGGACTTCCTTTGGCTGGCACCATCTGTACTTCCTAGGAAAATCTTAAATGATCAAAGACCTGATTTTCTAGGATTATCCAAAAGTCACGGTAAGTCCAAAATCAAGAAAGTTCAGAGGATCATGTGACACCAACTTCAGGGAAGAAATCAACCTAAATAATTATCCTTCTCTATGGAAGCTTGGAGGAGAAGATGCTTAATGGGGCAAAAAAATTATGCACCAAAAGTATGATAAGGAGAATAACCAGTCTGTCTGGTGCAAGTTGATTTTATATCTATGGCCCCAGTGTAATTATAAGGAAGCTGAAGTGGTTAAAATAACATGAAATAGACTTTAAGAAAAGAAGTATCACTAAAGAAAGACATAATGATAAAATAACTCAACATAACATGTTATAAGAGGTGCAAAATACATATAGAAAAAACTGATGAAATCGCAAGAATGTACAGTTAAAAGATCTTAGCTGGATATTTCAGCACTTTTTTCCAACAGCCAATAGAACAAGAATGCATAGTTCTGCTATGCTTTTTCAGCTGACAGTTGGTAAAGTCATATACACAGCATGTTTGTACTCCAAACCTTCTCTTTTTAGCCAAACATATTATTCAATCCTGTTATCATTCTGATCAATGAAGTTTTGTGTGATATTGTACTGTATACAATGAGGTTTTTATTTTTTTGCCTTTTTTTTTTGCTTCCTCTGACTTATAAAATTAGAAATAAGAAACTGGTTTCAATTCTTCAGATATTTCTCCTAAAGGAATATAGGATATTTTAATCAATACCATGGAACTAATCAGGAATTTGAACTATCAGTATGGTAATCAACTTTTTTAACCTTAAGAAATACCTCAAGAGCAATCTCTTTCTCCTCCTAGCTAGCAAATGCTTCATTAATAACACAGATACAGAGTCTGAAGTTAGAAGTACACACAGCAAACTTTGATGAAAACAAACATATAAAACAAAACCACATCTAGGTTTATTGACACATTTCTTTCAGCAATGCTAAACTACAGAATAAATGCCTCCTGTGAGGCTGAGTACAACTAAAGGCACTATGGTACGATAGAAAAACCAATGACAAGTAGTCTAAACTTTGAAAATGACAGGCAATTACTTTGGGCAACAAAAATAATGCTTGACTAGTGTTCAGCTTTGCCTGACTAGGAGCATTTTTTAAAATAAAGTGATATTATTCAGTGTAGTAAGCAAAAATACAGTTGCCTGGCAATACAAACAATTCCAAGAGGAAGGTTAGATAGTCAGAACATTAAGTTATGTTTACTCTTTACTTCACAGATATGACAAGAAGAACATGCATAAAACACAACTTTTTTTTTTTTTTGTGGCACCAGGGATCGAACTCACAACCTCACACCTGTCAGGCAGACGAGTAAGCCACTGAGCCAAACTCCCGGCCCTAGTTTTTTTTTTTTTTTTTTTTTTTTTTGCGGCACCAGGGATTGAACTCACAACCTCGCGCTTGCCAGGGCAAGTGCTTAAGGTACTGAGCCAAACTCCCAGCCCTGGTTTTTTTTGGTAGGGTCGCACTATGTAGCTCAGGCCGGCCTTGTGCTCGCGTTGTAGCCCAAGCCGGCCTCGAACTCACAACGCTCCGCCTACCTCAGCCTCCCGAGTACTGGGATTAAAGGCGTGCGCCACCATGCCCGGCTCTGGCCCTAGTTTTTTGAGACGGGTTGCACTATGTAGTTCACACCAGCCTCACTCACATTGTAGCCCAAGCCAGTCTTGAACTCCCAACGCTGCCTACCTCAGCCTCCCCAGTGCTGGGATTAAAGGCGTGTACCACCATGCCCAGCTACAATTTTATTTTGAAAAACTATAGTAGTGTAGTTAGGCTGTTTAAAATTAAATAAGCCACAGACAATGCACTTAATCAAATCATTTAAATCACTGCTGAAATTCGAGTTATTAAGTAGTAGTTGGAGAGCCACACGTAGGCCAAAGAAAGCTCAAAAGACAGGAAAAAAGACTATGTTTCTATAAGCTCGATAACTAATCTTGATGGTTAAGACCCAAATGAGGTGCATAGTAAAAAAGAATGGGGTGCAAGGCATGGTGGTGCACACCTATAATCCCAGTGCTTGAGAGGCTGAGGCAGGAGGACTGCCATGAGTTCGAGGACAACCTGGGCTACACAGTGAGTTTAAGAACAACCTGAACTATGTAGTGAGACCCTGTCTCAAAAAAGAAGGAGGAGGAGGAGGAGGATGAGGAGCAGGAGGGGAAGGGGAAGGGGAAGAAAGAGAAGGAAGAGGAGGAGGAGGAGAGGGAGAGGGAGAGGGAGAAGGTGGAGAGGGAGAAGAGGAAGAGGAAGAGAAAGAGAAAGAAGAAGAAGGGGGAGGAGGAGGAGGAGGAAATGGTGTTAGGGAAGGAAGGGGAAAGATTGGAATAGGCAATGTAGCAAGAATGTTTTTATTCAATTACTGGTTGAGAAACTCTCCAACTGCTATAGAGGATCATCAGCAGATTGTTTAGAATATAGTAAAGGGTTTGAATCCTATATAAAACTCTCCCTAGTTACATGGTTGCTTAAATTTACCTCATAAGAGTAACCAGATATTCCATACTCAATTATCTATATTAGTTTAAAAGAATGGGGTTGGGCTAAGTACAGAGTGATTATATATATTTATATTTATATGATTTTACATATAATATATACAGATAAATACCCGTAAATACATACGTACACACAGATTGGATTCTGTAGCTTAAGTGCCATGGTTTAAATACACCAAAGAATGGCAGAAAATGTTTAGTAGCTTTTATAAAGAAAGCAGCAATCTAAACCAACTTGCATGAAAAATCAGATGGGAATTTTTCAGAGCCTAACTCTTTGAAGTCTGTGAATAGGTCACACAGGTGGAAGGTGGAAGGTAGAGGTGGGTAAGTATTCAACCAATGGTTAAGAGAGCATCCCCATCAATTACAAGTGATACGTAAGTGTGTGCAATGGATTCTGAGGTAATACTACTTAGAAGAGTAACTATTTGAAAATGTTTGGTTAACAATACCAGCTAAAATCACTACAAGTGTATATTAACAGAGAGTTCAGTTCATCAGCTTATTCAGCTATATACTCTTCCTGGACAGTAACAAAATAATTCATTTATTTTCACAATCTATAGATGGAGAACTTTTTTTACATTGATACATTTTTATGTGAATGGGAAAGTATAGTATGAAGTGCTCTCTAATAGGTTCCCACATAGTATCAATTTGTCATGTGCACTGTTATATCTTTCTTGGCAAAAAAAAAAAAAGCACCAAAAAATCCTACCAGTAAGATACATATTCAAATAATCATGCTACTATACTTCTTTGTCTGTATTTGTGGCGTTTCATTTAGAAATTCTTATTGTAAATCTACAGCCATCAGCTTTTAAATCAATATTGTTCCATGATTCTCACATTTGAAAATTAATACCAATGCTTAAAGGGTAAATCCATAGGTATTTCCAAAACAACCATTAAAAAATACAGTCCAAAATGATTTTTCCCTAAAAAGAAAAGCAAAATGAGAAATTCTAAGTGTTTAATCACACTGCTAAATGTAACTGTAGGTGATGCAAACAACCACAGAAATGAGGATAAATTTAAATCTAGTCACCTAATTTTATGCTAACATCCTAATTCAGTATCAAGAAAAACTAGGCAAATTTTTATTGAATGAGTTCATTATCAAATGCTTATTGAGCATGGCTATGTGCTAGGCACTACTCTGAGTACTGAGATAAGCTAAATAAACCTTTTTTCTTCATTATTATCTCAGGTACTTCATTACAACTCGAAGCTTACTAATACAACTACTACTTGAATTATCCATAGATACTCAATACGTTTTAAAGTGAACTTTCTCATTTTTTTCCTACCTAAACCTGTTTTTGTTTTCTTTTCGGTAAAAGAGATCAGATCCATAGCCTTATGCATGCACCACTAAGTTATATTCCTAGCCCTTTTAAATTTAGTTTTTGGGACAGTGTCTCACTGAGTTGGTCATGAATTTACAAACCTCATGCTCAGCCTTACAAGTAGCTGGAATTATAGGTGTGCGCAGTCACATCTGACTAAACCTATCTGCCCCGCCTCCTACGCTAAGCTATATCCCCAGCTTCTAGAATCATTCTTGGCATTTCTTTTTCCTCATTTCCACAATCCAGTCCCCATGTCAAATCTTTCAAATCTCACCTCTTCCCTCCATAATCACTGCCACTAACATATTCTTGAGCAGTCATCATCTCTTGCATGGATTATTGCAGTATCTCTCTTCTAACTGTTCTCCTGGTCTCTGATCTTGCTTTTCTCTCTTCTAATCTCATTTTACAAAAAGAAAATCTAGTAATATTAGTCTCTTGCTCAAAACTCCTTTTTCTTAGAATGAAGTCCAAAATTTGTATAGGAACTTGTATCACAGTTGCAAAATCCAGTACTGCAGCTTACCTAACACTTTTTGGTTCCCCAAACAGCCTGTCTCTATCTTGCTCCTTAGTCATTCTATATGCCATGACTTCTCTTGTAAAGTTCTCTCTCTCCTGCTCCTTTACCAGGCTAATTCAAACTGGTTTTTGAAACTTAGGGAACCATCATTCTTTGAGAAATTACACCACTACCCTACACAAGGTTAACTTTTTACTATGCATACTTCTACTACCATAGAGCGTTTTATACTTTATAATTGCTATCTTTTTTTTTTTTTTTTTTTTTTTGCGGCACCAGGGATCAAACATCACAACCTCGCGCCTGTCAGACAGGAGCTTAAGTCACTGAGCCAAACTCCTGGCCCTGGTTTTTTGAGGCAGGGTCGCACTATATAGCTAGGCTATCCTTGTGCTCACGTTGTAGCCCAAGCCAGCCTCGAACTCACAGTGCTCCTCCTACCTCAGCCTCCTGAGTGCTGGGATTAAAGGCATGTGCCACCATGCCCGGCTTTATAATTGCTTTTAATGGCCAGCCTTGGCCCCTACCATTCTACTAGTAGTAGACCGTGAGGTCCATGAGTGCAAAGATTTTGTACTACTCATAGTTGTAACCTAGAAGTTATTGTAAATTTCTCTTTCCTTTAACTTCTACAGCTAATCTTACAAACTGTACATATTTCTATAATACATCCCCTTTTTCCATTCCTAATTTCACTTTTCAAATTATTCATCATATTTTGCTGAAACTACAGTAAAAGTCCTGAAATCTGTCTTCCTTGCCTCCATAAGGGCATTTAACTGGTTTAAAATATTAATCTTTGTGCTCCCTAACTAAAAACTCCGGATCATTCCCTTAACACTTTCAGGATAAAGTCCAACCTCAAAGGACCCATGATCAATGATCCTTTCATGATAATCTGCATTCTCCTCCATTCTTATTTCTCTTTTCTCTTCTCTTCTTCTTTTCTTCCTTCCTTCCTTCTTCCTTTCTTCCTTTCTTTGAGTGCTAGGGATTAAACTCATGGCTTACTGGTGTGAAACAAGTGCTTGGCCAATTTGTTGTCTTGACAACACTTAACTGCTTTCAATTCCTCAGTATCAGTTATTTTCAACTCCTGGGCCACAGAGCAGGACCAGTCTACAGCCTGTTAGAAACAGGGCCATACAGCAAGAGTTGCAGGTGAGTAAACAAAGCTTCATCTGTTTGTAACTGCTCACATTATCATGTAAATTTCACTCCCTGTCAGATCAGCAGTGGTAGATTCTCACTGCAGTGCAAACTCTACTGTGCATTGTGCATGGGAGGGATCTAGGTTGCATACTCCTTATGAGAATCTAATGCCTGATAATGTGAGGTGGTGCTATGGTGGTGATGCTAACATTGGGGAACAGCTGCAATACAGATTAACTTTAGCAGACAGGATTGACTAAACAGACACTAAAATAAATTAACTCCTTTTAGACATATCAAAACCTTATTGGTGAGTAGCAAGTGACAAGCTGCATTTACTAGTAGGCTTTATAGTGGAAAGTGCATTGAGGTATTTCAGTTGCAAAGCTTCATCTGGTGGCAGGCTTTCAGTCATGGCTTTACTCTGTGCATGGGCCATCCATTATTTTATTTATTACTTTCATAGCATCTCTTTCCTGCACTGTGTACTTATCTTAGTTGCAATTTTGGTAATCTCACAAACTAATGCTAGCAAAAGGAAAATAAAATAAATATCACTAGAGAGCTTCTCTGAGAAGGGATAAAGACTCAGTAATGAGATATTAAAAGACTATATGCAGCAACAACAACAAAAGCTGCATTTGAATGAAAGTACTAAATGTTCTACTCGAATTCATTGCAACAGGCAATTGAAGCTTGCCTTGAATGACATGTGGTCATAAGCTATTCAACAAAGCCCTGAAACCTTCAAAACTGCTTCACCACACAGAGACCATCCTGCATTAAAACACAAGTCTTTGAAGTTTTTCAAAATAAAAAAATATGAAGAACAGAATCCATTATTGAAGACTACTACTTTATCAAATACACCAGTACTGATACCATAATTGATGCCAACCAGCAATACAGCTACAGAACTATTCAAGTTTGAATGATTACCTATCAGGAAAACTGAGTTGGTCACTTTGTGTTGGCATATGAATAGACAGAGGGGCTGCCATGACTGGAACCTTTCTGGTTTCATCATTCAGGTCAAAGAAGTTGTTTCTGAATGTCAGTCTACACAGTGCCATCTGAGGACAAATGCTAGCTAGCAGAAAAATGTCACCTACACTCAACAATGTTTTGCAAGATGTGATTAAAATTATCAACCACATTAAAGTACATAGCCCTTCTGCCACGGGAACCCAGGTGAACACCACAGAGGAGGGCGGCCCCTCCCATCGCCTCTCCTCTGTTATGACCCAGGTGAACTAAGCCAGAATCCCAAAGAATGACCCCTCCTCTCACTACTGCTATAACTGAGGTGAAGTGCTTGGGAAGGCCCAGAGACCAGAAGGAACACCAGTGACACAGTAGGGTTTCAACTAAGGTGCACAGGACGAACAGGCCAGACCAGAGGTGTGAAAAGTCCAAAGCAACAACAGGCCCTTTTCTCTCAATTTTTTCCCTTATTTTTCTTTTCTTTTTCTCTTTTTTCCTTTCTTTTCTAAAAGGCTGGGGGAGAACTCCAGCCACAGAAAACTAATCCTATCCCCAAAACTCAGGGATGAAATCAGATAACTCTTCAAATACTCCTTCATTCTTTCTTTTCTACCCCCTTCTCCAGTTTCCCAAACCTTGTGTGATCATCCTTTGTCCTGCAGTCTTGCTTTGTTCCATACACTATCCTCCCTAAATTTCCCCATCAGAGGGTAAAACCACTCTACAAAGAGGAAATATTTTCCACACAAACTCCTAATTCACAATCAGTTCTGTTATATAAGTATAGACTTTGCTCCTATGGCCTAAAGTACAAAATCAGAAGTTACCACAGTTTGTCAGTTTCTACACTGTGCTAGATACTATTGTCACAGCTAATTTTACTAATTTAGCTAGGATGACATAGCTGTCATAATCAGTTGTTCTCCTTTCTGTAACAATATTGTTAAGCCTTGGGGTAATAACCTCACCACAGCCCTGCACCAAAGGCCTGGGGACTGTGCCAAACAGATACTAACACTGCACTCTTAGTTAATTGGGAAGATAGGATGTTGTGACAGATGTAAACCAAGAATCTCCTACACACAGAAGATATCCCTGAAAAACAGACTTTTTCCTACAGGGGCCTTAATTCTAGTGATATAGCTATCTACTACAAAAACTCACAAGAATCATCACAGAAAGCACAATAAAAGTTTTTTGAAACAGAAGGAGTAAAATGCATTCTCGGATCTCCAGACTACCCAGAGCAAGTCCAGCAGACATTGACACAGAATAAATTGGAAGGCACACACTTGAAATTTCTGAAATGACAGCAACGAAAGTGAAGAAACAATTCCATGAGGCTATAGAGGAAATCAGATCAGAAATAACCTCAGGTAAAAAAAGAAATGTCAACATTTATAAGGAATTACTCAGCAAGTCTGAAGTAGTGACAGACAAAAAAAAAAAATAGACAATGATAGGAACAGGATGCAAACCTTGAATGATCAATATAGGACAGAAATAGACTGCATGAAACAGATTCAAAGGGATATCCAGGAAATTGAAAATTCCATTGAAAGCTGGCAAAACTGCTTGAACAAAACTGAAGACAAACTTTCAGACTTTGAAGACAGGATCGTGGCTAATGATCACATAAGGAAAGATCTCTTGAAAATAACAAAAGAGCAGGAAATAACAATTCAACAGCTGCAAGATGACACAAAGAAAAATGATATAAGAGTAACTGGTGGGGGATTTCCGGGAAGAAGAAAACAGCCTCTCTGAGAGACACTGTTTAGATGCGGGAGCACAACAGCATCTTGAGGAAAACAAAAAGGAGGAAAATGCGTTCCCTAGACCCAGGAAGAGTCTGAAATCTGAATCAAAACCAACAGAGAGTGTGAAAAGAAAAACTTCAACAAAGAAGGTGGTAGCTGGCGGTGCCTTTGCCCAGAGCCTGACTCAATGCATAAGGGGAGCTATTGGAGCCCAGCAGCACGTGGTTGCGGTGTTGGTGGTGGCTGGTGACCCAGGGGGACCTCTGTGGAGCCATTCATTGGTGGAGGGGAGTGATGGGTGCGGAGGACTGTGCTGGCTGGCGGTGAGTGCAGAGGGCTTGGTGCTCCTATGGGAAAGAGCGATTTGCTGGGAGCCATTTTGGAGTCAGGCCAGATAAGCCTGGAGCTAAAAGTATTGCCAGCTTCACCCAGCATCTCCTAGGTGGGTGCAGACCCATGGAGACTGCTTGGACTGCAGCAAGCCCAAGGAGTCAGTTCTCAGGGCAGGCCTGCTAAGGTTGTCTACTACTCCATCCACGAGCAGTTACTGGCTTGTGGGGATACAGTGCCATGATTTGGGTTGCTGTCTCCACAGGCTGTTTACCAGTGAATCCAGAAAGAACCCTAGAAGTGGACTCTTTTTTAATTGGTTTATTATTATTATTATTATTATTATTATTGTTTTAGTGTGAGTGTGGTTTCTGCCTTCCTTCTGGGTGTGATCTTGTTCTGTTCTCCTTTTTGTCTCTTTTGGCTCTCTTTTCCCTCAGTCTTCTGCAGCGGTTTTCCTAAGTTGGTGGAACCCATCTTTGTCCTCCAACCTACATACAGTCTCTTTCTCTTTTCCCACTTTCTGCTTTCTCTTAAATTCATTTTGGGTCCTGATCCTTGAGGACAGAATTGACATATTGTGGACCTATGTATTGTATACGATTGTTTTGCATTCTGATGTATGGTTACAAATTCAGTTTATATGGCTGAGGGTTGCATATCAGGGGTTGGTTCAGTCTACTATTTTCAAAAATTTTTTTATTTTAATTTTTTAAATTTTAAACAAAAAGAAAACAAGAAATCAAAACATAACAATTTCACCCCAACCAACAAAACAGCAACAATCATTAGCATATTAGATATTCCTGAAAATTATTTAAGACAAAAAATACAGACATGAAACATTATCTAACTAATTGTCAACACAATTGTTTTCAAATGAACATTTTGCATTAAAAATAAAATCTGAAGGTGACCCTGAAAAAATCACATTTTACACAAAATTCTTTTTCTCTGACTGTCACAACTAATTTTTTATATACATAGATTTTGTTTCAGATGACATGATACTCTACTCAGAGGATCCCAAGAACTCCACACCTGTCTTTTTGTGACAGCAATGTATTGAGGTCTGCCAATACAGTTGTATTAAGGCTTACTTGATTTTTCATGTTAATAATTATTTTACAAAACTGGGTGGACTAGTATTTGTTGCATTATTATCTCTTCCTCTTAGATTGTTCCATTACCAATATATAATGACCTTCTTTGTCTCTCTTAATCAGTCTTGACTTAAAATTAACTTTATCTGAAAATAGAATAGGACCTCTGCTTTTTTCTGGACTCCTGTTGCATGCAGTATTGTTTTCCATCCTTTAACTTTCAGTCTACGGGTATCTTTTTGAATTAAATGTGTTTCTTGTATACAGCATATTGTTAGATCTTGCTTCTTGATCCATTCTACCAGTCTATGTTTTTTGACCAGTGAATTAAGACCATTAACACTGATGGTTAAAACTGATGTGTACTGACATCTTTATCATGTTGTTTTCTTTTTTCCTGGTGGATTCCTTCTATTGGGATTCGAGGAGCTGTAGTACTTATCATCCCTTTCTAAAATGTCCTTCAAAATATTTTGGAGTGCTGGTTTAGTGGTCGTGAATTTCCTCAACTGTTCCTTATCGTGGAAATACTTTGTTTCTCTCTCTATTTTGAAAGATAGTTTTGCGGGATACATCAATCTGGGTTGAAAGCTGTTTTCTTTTAGAACTTGGAGTACTTCACTCCAAGCTCTCCTTGACTTGAGAGTTTGTGCTGAGAAGTCCACTGTAATTCTGATGGGCTTTCCTTTATAGGTGATTTGTTTCTTTTCCCTAACAGCTTTTAAAATTTTATTCTTGTGTTGAATTTCTGGAATCTTGACTATGATATGCCTGGAAATAGATTTTTTTTTTATCATTGCTAATTGCAGTTCTATATGCCTCACTTATTTGTATGTCAAATTCTTTTTCTCTACCAGGAAAGTTTTCTGACACGACATCTGTAAGGATGTTTTTAATGTCATTTGTAGCATCTCCTGATTGTTCACTGACTCCAGTTAATCTTAAGTTACTTTTCTTTGTCTCATCAAGCAGCTGCTGGATTGATTTTTCATGTTCCCTTGCTAGTTTTGAGAAGTCTTTCTTTTCCTGGTCACTAACTACGAGCCTTTCTTCAATATCTGAGATCCTGTCCTCACATTGGCTTAATCTGCTTTGAATACTTTCAATGGAGTTTCTATTCTCCTGGATATCTGCTTGAATCTGCTTTATGGAATCCATTTGTTTCCTATGTTGTCCTTCCATAATTTGCTTAAGCTTGTTTATTTTTTTGTCTGTATCTGTCCTAAAATCACTAAGAATGGTGTATATTTTGGTAATCTCTGTGGTTATTTGAGATATTATTTCTGATTTCATTTTTTCCAAAGCCTCATTCAACTGCTTTGTTACCACTTTTAAGAGACCTTGTAGGGGGCTTTTGGATTTTCCAGCCTCACTGCCCCCTGGGTTTGCTTTTGGTGAACTGGGTGTCGAAGTTGTGTCCTGTTTAAGTGTCTTCTCATTTCTTTTCTTTTTTAGTTTAATTCCTAGAGTGAAACTTGTTAGTTGCCTGCAGTGGGTTACTTTAATGGTGGTATTAAGGACTTCCAGTTATGAGCACTTCCTGGAGATATCTTCCAGGTATAACTGGTTCCTGGGCTCTGAGTCTATTGGAAATCCCACCTACTCAGACTGTCAGAGATGAGAAACCACTGCTTGCCTAGCCCAGTCCCTAGTTCCTTAGCACCATGCCGCAACCCTGTGACCCCCCCAGTCAATCCCAGTCCTGGACCGGCAAGGCCAACAGCTATCCAGTTCAATTGAGTCAGTTCTGGCTGCAGTGGCAACCACAGCACCAAACACAGCCAACAAAACAGTAAACTGATCCAACCCCTAATTTACAACCCCCAACCATATAAACTGAATTTATATCCATACAACAGGATGCACAACAATCATATACAATACTTAGGTTCACAAAATGTCAATTCTGTCCCCAAGGGTGAGGACCCAAAATGAATTTAAGAAAAGGCAGAAAAGTGGGAAAAGGGAAAAGACACTGCAAGTAGGTTGGAGAACATGGATGGGTCCCTCACCTCAGGGAAACCACTGCAGAAGACTGAGGGAAAAGAAAGCCAAAAGACACAGAAAAGAGAACAGAACAAGACCAGACCAAAAAGGAGGGTAGAAACCACACTCACACACACACACACACACACACACACGAGTCCACTTCCCGGGTTCTCTCTGGATTCACTGGTCAACAGCCTGTGGAGATAGCAACCCAAATTGTGGCACTGTATCTCTGCAAGGCAGCAACTGTTCGTGGACAGAGTAGTAGACAACCTCAGCAGGCCTGCCCTGAGAACAGCCTCCCTGGGCTCGCAGCCATCCAAGCAGTCTCCACGGGTCTGTGCCCAGCCAGGAACCACTCGGGGAAGCTGGCAACAGTTCTAGCCCCAGGCATATCTAGCCCGACTCAGGAATGGCTTCTGGCAAATTGCTCTCCCATGGGAGGACCAAGCCCTCTGCACTCACTGCCAGCCAGCACAGTCCTCTGTGCCTGCTGCTCTCCTCCACTGAGGAATGGCCCCACAGAGGCCCTGGGTTGCCAGCTGCCACCAACATCACAACTGTGCACCACTGGGCTCCAACAGCTCCCCTCACAGAGTGAGTTGGCTCCAGGTGAAGGCTCTGCCACCTACCACCTTCTTCTTAATTGAATTTTTTCTTTTCACTCTCTGCAGTTTGATTCAGACTTCAGGCTCTTCCTGGATTCAAGGAACCCATCTCCCTCCTTTTTTGTCTTCCTCAAGATGGTGTGTTCCCACATCTAGACGGTGTCTCTCAGAGAGGCTGTTTTCCCAGTATCCTACTACTCCACCATCTTCCTGGAAGTCTCAGTCTACTGTTTCGTTGGTTGTGTTTGGTGCTGTGGTTGCCACTGCAGCCAGAATTAACTCGATTGATCTGGATAGCTGTTGGCTCCGATGGCCCAGGACTGGGATTGACTGCAGGTCATGGAGAGAGCTGAGGCATGGTGCCAAGGAACCAGGGACTGAACTAGGTGAGCAGTGGTTTCTCATCTCTGACAAACTGAGGAGGTGAGATTTACCAATAGACTCAGAGCCCAGGAACCAGCTACACCTGGAAGATCTCTCCAGGAATTGCTCATCAACTGGAAGTCCTTAGTACCATCAATAAAGCAACCCACTGCAGGCAACTAACAGGTTTCACTCTAGGAATTAAACTAAAAAAGAAAAGAAATGAGAAGACACTTAAACAGGACACAACTTCGACACCCAGTTCACCAAAAGCAAACCCAGGAGGCAATGAGGCTGTAAATCCAAAAGCCCCCTAGCAGGTTTCTCTGAAGTGGTAACAAAGCAATTTTATGAGGTTTTGGAAAAAATGAAATCAGAAATAACATCTCAAATAACCACAGAGATTACCAAAATACACACCATGCTTAGTGATGTTAGAGCAGATAGACAAAAAAATAAACGAACTTAAGCAAATTATGGAAGGACAACACAGGAAGCAAATGGATTCCATGAAGCAAATTCAAGCAGATATTCAGGAGAACAGAAACTCCATTGAAAGTATTCAAAGCAGATTAAGCCAATGTGAGGACAGGACCTCAGATATTGAAGAAAGGCTCACAGTTAGTGACCAGGAAAAGAAAGACTTCTCAAAACTAGCAAGGGAACATGAAAAATCAATCCAGCAGCTGCTTGATGAGACAAAGAAAAATAACTTAAGATTAACTGGAGTCAGTGAACAATCAGGAGATGCTACAAATGACATTAAAAACATCCTTACAGATGTCGTGTCAGAAAACTTTCCTGGTAGAGAAAAAGAATTTGACATACAAATAAGTGAGGCATATAGAACTGCAATTAGCAATGATATAAAAAAAATCTACTTCCAGGCATATCATAGTCAAGACTCCAGAAATTCATCACAAAATAAAATTTTAAAAGCTGTTAGGGAAAAGAAACAAATCACCTATAAAGGAAAGCCCATCAGAATTACAGTGGACTTCTCAGCACAAACTCTCAAGTCAAGGAGAGCTTGGAGTGAAGTACTCCAAGTTCTAAAAGAAAACAACTTTCAACCCATATTGATATATCCTGCAAAACTATCTTTCAAAATAGAGGGATAAACAAAATACTTCCACGATAAGGAACAGTTGAGGAAATTCACGACCACTAAACCAGCACTCCAAAATATTTTGAAGGACATTTTAGAAAGGGATGATAAGTACTACAGCTACATGAACCCCATTAGAAGGAATTCCCCAGGAAAGGCAAACAATCAGAGGGAAGGGAAAAAGGAAAAAAAAAAGCGGGGGGGGGAGGTCAATAATAGGAAAACAACATGATAAGGGTAAGTCAATACATATCGGTTTTAATCATCAATGTTAATGGTCTCCATTCACTGGTCAAAAAACATAGACTGGCAGAATGGATCAAGAAGAAAGATCCAACAATGTGCTGTATACAAGAAATACATGTAATTCAAAAAGATACCCATAGACTGAAAGTCAAAGAATGGAAAACAATACTGCATGCAACAGGAGTTCAGAAAAAAGCAGGGTAGCTATTCTATTTTCAGATAAAGTTAATTTTAAGCCAAGACTGATTAAGAGAGACACAGAAGGTCACTATAGTTTGGTAAAGGGAACAATCCAAGAGGAAGAGGTAACAATCATAAATATATATGCAACAGATACTAGTGCACCCAGTTATATAAAACAATTATTAATGGACATGAAAAATCAAATAAGCCTTAATACAATTGTATTGGGAGACCTCAATACCCCGCTGTCACAAAAAGACAGATCAACTACACAAAAAATCAATAATTAAATATTAGAATTAAATCAAAGTTTTGAGCAAACGGACTTAGTAGATGTCTATAGAGTCTTCCACCCTACAACATCAGAATGCACGTTCTTTTCAGTTACACATGGGACATTCTCCAAAATAGACCATATACTGGCTCATAGAACATGCTTAAGTAAATGTAAAGGAATTGAAATTATCCCATGCATACTATCAGACCACCGTGCAATGAAATTGGAAATCCATGCCAAAAGAAACTATAAGAACTTCATCAACACATGGAAATTAAATAGCACACTACTGAACAATCAATAGATCACAGATGAAATTAAAGAAGAAATTAGACAGTTTTTACAGTTGAATGACAATGACAATACAACTTACCAGAACTTTTGGGACACAATGAAAGCAGTCTTAAGAGGGAAATTTATAGCAGTAAATACCCATATCAGGAAAACAGAACAAGCTCATATAAACAGCTTAATGTTGAACCTCAAACTTCTAGAAAAAGAAGAGCAGACTAAACCAAAAACTTGTAAAAGGGAGGAAATTATAAAGATCAGAGCAGAAATTAACACACTGGAGACTAAAAAAATACAAAGAATCAATGAATGGAAGAGTTGGTTCTTTGAAAGATTAGATAAAACTAATAAACCCTTAGCCAACTTATCAAAAAAAGGAAAGAAAAGACTCAAATCCATCCAATTAGGAATGAAAATAGTGAAATCAGGGCCAGAAGTGGCTTAAGTGCCTGTCTGGCAGTGGTGAGGTTGTGAGTTCAATCCCCAGTGCCGTAAAAACAAAACAAAACAAAAAAAGAAAGGGTGAAATCACAACAGACCCTGTCAAAATCCAGAAAATTATCTTTATCTACCTGGAAAACTTGTACTCTAATAAGATGGAAAATATAGAAGAAATGGACAGATTCTCAGATACGTATGAATTACCAAAGTTGAATAAAGATGATATAAAAATCCTAAACCACCCAACATCAATAAATGAAATTAAAGATGTAATTAAAAAATTATCAACAAAGAAGAGCCCAGGCCCTGATGGATTCACTGCTGAATTCTACAAGAAATTTAGTGAAGACCACCACTACTTCTCAAACTCTTTAATGAAATTGAAAGGGAAGCAATACTTCCAAATTCATTTTTGGAAGCAAGCATTACTCTAATTCCAAAACCAGAGAAGGATCCAACTAAGAAGGAGAATTACAGGCCAATCTCCCTAATGAACACTGATGCAAATATTCTTAATAAGATACTGGCAAACGGACTGCAGCAAATCATCAAAAAGATTGAACACCATGATCAAGTTGGATTCATCCCTGGGATGCAGGAATGGTTCAACATACATAAATCCATAAATATAATATATTATATTAACAGGGTCAAGGATAAAAGTCATATGATTATTTCAATAGATGCAGAAAAAGCTTTTGACAAAGTCCACCACCCATTCATGATAAAAACCCTACAGAAAATTGGAATAGATGGTCTTTATCTCAATCTGATGAAAGCTATCTATGACAAACTGATAGCTAACATCATAATAAATGGACAAAAGCTGAAAGCTTTCACTCTAAAATCAGGAAAAAGATAAGGATGTCCACTCTCTCCACTCTCACTCAACATAGTTCTGGAAACTTTAGCTGGAGCAATTACACAAGAGAAAGAAATAAAAGGAATAAAGGTAGGAAAGGAAGAAGTTAAACTAGCATTATTTGCAGATGACATGATACTCTACCTAGAAGATCCCAAAAATTCCACCAAGAGACGTCTAGATTTAATAAGTAGATTTAGCAACGTAGCTGGTTACAAAGTCAATACTCAAAAATCAATAGCATTTTTGTACATGAATAACAATCTCACTGAGAGAGAAATTAGGGAAACAATACCTGTTAAAATAGCATCCAAAAATGAAATATTTAGGACTCAATCTAATGAAAGATGTAAAAGACCTCTATACTAAAAACTATGGTACTCTGAAAAAGGAGATTGAAGAGGATATTAGAAGATGGAGAGATATCCCATGCTCTTGGGTAGGAAGAATCAATATAGTCAAAATAGCCATACTTCCAAAACTGTTATACAGATTCAATGCAAGCCCAATCAAAATTCCAATAACATATCTTACAAAACTACAGGAAACAATCCCAAAATTCATCTGGAATAAGAAGAGATCTAGAATAGCAAAGGCAATCCGGGACAACAAAGACAAGTCAGGGGGCATCACAGCTCCTGACCTGAAGTTATACTACAAAGCTACTGTGATAAAAATAGCATGGTATTAAGAAGTCAACCAATAACAAATGCTGGAAGGGCTGTGGGGAAAAAGGACCCCTTCTCCACTGTTGGTGGGAATGCAGGCTGGTGCAACCACTGTGGAAGTCAGTGTGGAGATTCCTCAAAAAGCTAGGTTTGGAGGTCCCATTTGACCCAGCTATTCCCCTTCTGAGTATCTTCCTGAAAGAACTAAAAACATCCTACCACAGCGATATACGTGCACCTAGGTTCATAGCCGGTTCATAATAGCTAGATATTGGAAACAACCTAAATGCCCCTCGGCTAAGGAATGGATATAAAAGATGTGGTATTTCTATATAATGGAATACTACTCAGCTATAAAGAATGATAAACTAGACATTTTCACTCTTAAATGGATGAGTACTGAAAATATACTTCTCAGTGAACTAAATAAGTCACACATACATAGCCATCGCATTGTTGCATTGGTGTGATGAACTGAAACAAAATCTATGTATATAAAAAATTAGTTAAGACAGTTAAAGAAAAAGAATTTTGAGTGAATAGTAGTTTTCTCAGGATCATCTTCAGATTTCATTTTTAATGCAAAATGTTTATTTGAAAACAATAGAGCAATCATAACAAAAAAGAGTCATATAGCAGGTTTCTCTTGATTCAGTTAGGCAAAGGTTTTGTGCTAATAATTTGTTGGATAATGCTTCATGTCTATATTTTTTATCCTAAATAATTTCTGTGAATATAATATGCAATGTGTTGATGATTGTTACTCTCTTATTGGCTAGTTGTGAAATTGTCTTGCTTTGGTTTCTTACTTTCCTTTTGTTTAAAATTAAATAAATAAATATATAAAAAGAGTAACTGGTGTTGATGAAAAAGCAGGAGTCAACACAAATGACATAAAAAAACTATTTGCAGAATAGCAGAAAATTTCTCAAGCATGAGAAAAGAATCCTACATACATATAAGTGAGGCATATAGAACTCCACTTAGCCATAACCAAAATAAATCTACACCTAGACATATAATAATCAAGATCTCAGAAAATTCAGCACAAGAACAGAATATTAAAAGCTATTAGAAAAAAGAAACAATCTAGTTGGGTGTTGTGGCACATGCCTTTAATCCCAGCACTCGGGAGGCTGAGGTAGGAGGAGCATTGTGAGTTTGAGGCCGGCTTGGGCTACAACATGAGTGCAAGGCCGGCCTAAGCTACATAGTGAGATGCTACCTCAAAAAATTAGGGCGAGGAGTTTGGTTCAGTGGCTTAAGCGCCTGTCTGGTAGGCGTGAGGTTGTGAGTTCAATCCCCAGTGCCACAAAAAAAAAAAAAAAAAAAAAAAAAAAGAGAGAGAGAGAGAGGAAGAGAAAAAAAGAAAAAAGAAACAGATCACCTATAAATGAAAGCCCATCAGAATCACGGCAGACTGTCGAGAAGCTGAGGCAGGAGGATTGTGAGGCCAGTCTGGGCTACAATAGTGAGTTCAAGGCCAGCCTAAACCACAGAGTGTGACCCTATCTCAAATAAATAAATAAATAAATAAATAAATAAATAAAATGATAATAATATCTATTTTGTAGGTTTATGATGAGAACGAAATGAGATAATCAGATCTAAAATGAGGGACACATAGTAGCTCAGAGATCTTAGATTCTTCCATAACATGAAAGTCCCTTGATATTCTTCTCCCTGAGGGCCGGGGGTTTAGCTGAGCAGCACAAGCGCCTGCCTGGCAAGCATTAGGTTGTGAGTTTGATCCCCAGTATCAATAAATAAAATAAAATAAAATAAAATATTCTTTTCCGTGATATTCTAGGTCCCTGCTACTCCATATCTAGCCTTAACTAAAGACTCGTATTACATGTGGTAGATTTCTTGGCATGGTGAATACTTGAAGTGCAGCATTTTAATCCACCTACAGAACCTCTTGAGTTGACAGCAGGATGTTCCCTGAATTCAACATGGGTCCTGACTGGACCACACTATTTATCTGGGTTACCTGAGACAAGTAATTTAAACTGTCTCTTCATCTTCATAAGGAAAAAAAAATGTTGGAAGTGTATCTCTGCAGTTTCATCAATATCCAAAAGTCTCTGGAAAAACAGAATCATGACAGACTTCTCAACACAAACTCTCAAGTCAAGAAGAGCTTGGAGTGAAGTATTTCAAGTCATGAAAGAAAACAACAACTTCCACCCCAGATTGACGCACCCTCCAAAACTATTTTTCAGACTTAAAAGAGATATAAAATACTTTCATGACAAAGAAAAACTGAAGAAATTCATGACACCAAACCAACACTACAAAGGATACTAAAAGATATTCTGGACAGAGATAAAAAATGACCAGAATTCCAAGAACAACAATAGAAAGAAACCACCAAGCAAGGCAAGCAATTAAACAGAGGAAAAATATTGGGAACCAACAGCGGGAAAATAAAATGACGAAGACAAGTCAATACATATCAGTTATAATCATCAATGTAAATGGCCTCAATTCACCAATCAAAAGAAACAGACTGGCAGAATGAATCAAGAAAGAAGATCCAACAATATGCTGCATATAAGAAACTTATTTAACTAAAACAGAAATTTATTCATAGACTAAAAGTCAAAGGATTGAAAACAATACTCCATGCAACAGGAACACAGAAAAAAGCAGGGGTAGCTATTCTGTTTGCAGATAATGTGAACTTCAAACCAAGAGTGATCAAAAACAGATAAGGAAGATCACCATATACTTGTTAGGACAAGATTTCCAGAGGAGGAGATAACAATCATAAACATGTACGCATCAAATATGGGAGCACCCAACTATATGACAAACATTAATAGACATGAAAAATCAAATGAGCAATCATACATTGTAACAGGGGACCTTAATACCCCACCGTCATGAATAGATAGATCAACCAGATACAAAATCAGCAAAGCAATATCAGAACTAAACCAAACCTGTGAACAAATAGACTTATTAGACATTTACAGAGTGTTCCACTCAACAACATCTGAATACACATTCTTCTCAGCTGCACATGGGAAATTCTCTAAAACAGACCATACACTAACACACAGAACATGCTTAAGTAAATCTGAAATTACCCCATGCATGTTATCTGACTACAGTGCAACAAAATTGGAAATTAATGACAAAAGAAACTGCAAAAACTCCATAAACACATGGAAATTAAATCATACCCTCCACATGTCACAGACTGCATAGAGGGGGAGCCAGGCCTCACTGGGAGGTGATCCCTGACTAGAAATCAGCGCCATCGATGGGCTGCTGCTGGAGTGGGGACGGCAACACCCAAGCCTCTCTCTATGAGTCAGCAGCATTCATGGACTGTAGAGAGAGAGAATCAGGCCTCACCAGGAAGCAATCCTGACTGGGAAACCATATCATTTTCATTATTTTGTTGGGTTGGGTTTTATTCTCTTTAGTTCTGTTTAATTATGTTAAACCTGATGCCATGAGCAGCTATTTGAAAGATAACAAGACATATTATGGTAGCCATTTTGGATTTACTATTGACTTGTTTTGCAGTCCTTTATTGCATTCATTGTTTTGTTTTTGTTGTTTCTATAATATTCTGTTCTGTTCAATTTTTACTATGTTCGAAGGTATCTACAGCTACTTGAAGACAAAAAAAGGCATTTTGATAACTATTGTTGGTATTTTAAGGTTTTCAAGTCCTATATCACTTACACAGGTTCATTTTGATTGGTTTTATTGTTTTATCTCCCTTGGTTTTATTCTCTTTAAATTTTAAAAATTGCAAAAAACATAACACCCCCCAGAACAACCAATGGGTCACAGATGAAATTAAAGGAAGAAATTAAACAATATTTATAATCAAGTGAAAATGCAAATACAATTTACCAGAACCTGTGGGATGCAATGAAAGCAGTCCTAAGAGGGAAATTTATAGTGATGAATTCTCACATCAGGAAAACAGAAGGAGCACAAATAAACAATCTAATGCTGCACCTCAAGTTTCTAGGAGAACAAGAGCAAGTCAAGCCCAAAGCTCATAGAATGGAGAAAATTGTAAAGATCAGAGCAGAAATTAATGCAATTGACACTAAGAAAACAATACAAATAATTAATGAATCAAAGAGTTGGTTCTTTGAAAGAATAAATAAAACTGATAAACCCCTAGATAACCTTATCAAAAGGAGGAAAGAGAAAACTCAAATTCATTAGTGAGGAATGAAAAAGGTGAAATCACCACAGATCCTGTGGAAATTCAGATCATCAATATTTACTTTGAAAATCTTTACTCTCATAGGATGGAAAACACAGAAGAAATGGACAGATTCCTAGAAATGTATGAATTACCAAAGCTGAATAAAGAATATATAAAAATTCTGAATAACCCAATATCCATCAATGAAATTAAAAACTTAATCAAAAACTTACCAACAAAGAAAACCCCAGGTCCTGATGGATTCACTGTTGAATTCTATAAGAATTTTAGAGAAGATTTACAACCAATATTCCTCAACCTCTTTAATGAAATTGGAAGGAAGGCAACACTCTCTAAATCCTTCCTGTAGGCAAGTATTACCCTGATACTAAAACCAGAGAAAGACCCAACCAAAAAAGAGAACTACAAGCCAATCTCCCTAATCAACATAGAAGAAAAATCCTCAAGATACTGGCAAACAGAATACAGCAAATCATCAAGAAGATTATACACCATGACTGAGTGGGATTCATCCCAGGAATGCAGGGATGGTTCAACATACGTAAATCAATAAACATAATACAGCATATCAACAGAGCCAAAGACAAAAATCACATGATCATCTCAATGGATTCCAAAAAAGCATCTGATAAAGTCCAACACTCATTCATGATAAAAATCCCACATTGAATCAGAATAGATGATCTCTATCTCAATCTGGTAAAACCCCTCTATGACAATCCAACAACCAACATCATACTAAACAGAAAATTACTAATAGCTTTCACTCTAAAATCAGGAAGAAGACAAGGATGTTCACTTTCACCACTCTTATTCAATATAGTCGTGGAAATGTTAGCCAGAGCAATTAGACAAGAAAGAGAAATAAAAGGAAGAAGGATAAAAAAGGAAGAAGTTCAATTATCATTATTAACAGATAACATGATACTCTACATAGAAGACTCCAAAACCTCCACCAAAAGACCACTAGAGTTCATAAGCAAATTCAGCAGCATAACTGGATACAAAGTCAACACTCAAAAAACAGTAGCATTCTTGTACATAAACAACAAACTCACTGAGGGAGAACTTAGGGAGATAACACTTTTTACAATAGCATCCAAAAAAAATGAAATACTTTAGGAATTAATCTGTCAAAGGAAATAAAAGATCTATACATTGAAAGTTATAGCACTCTTAAAGATAGAGATCATAGATGTTATCAGAAAATGGAAAGATATCCCTTGCTCATGGATAGGAAGAACCAACATTGTGAAAATGGCTATACTCCCAAAACTGCTACACAGATTCCATGCAATTCTGATCAAAATACCATTAGCATACCTCACAGATCCAGAGAAAACATTCCTAAAATTAATCTGGAACCAGAAGAGACCTAGAATAGCAAACACAATCCTGGACAACAAAGGCAAGGCATGAGGCATCACAACCCCAGACTTGAAATTATACTATAAAGCTACTATGATAAAATCAGTACTGGCAAAACAACAGACCTGAGGATTGGTGGAACAGATTAGAAGATACAGACCAATGACAAACACACACAACCACCTTATCTTTGACAAAAGGGCCAAACATGTTCACTGGAAGAAAGACAGCCTGTGTAATAAATGGTGCTGAAAAACTGACTTTCCACATGCTGAAGACTAAAACTAGATACATGTCTACCACCATGCACTGAACTAAAATAAAAATGGATCAAAGCTCTAAATATTAAAACAGAAACACTAGCTCTACTATAAGAGAAAGCAGGTAGCATCTCAAAGATGGGGTAGGCAGAGAGTTCATGAACAAAACCCAGACTGCATGGGAATTTCTTCAAAGAATCAACAACTGGAATCC
Source organism: Dasyprocta punctata (assembly GCA_004363535.1). Classification (NCBI taxonomy): domain Eukaryota; kingdom Metazoa; phylum Chordata; class Mammalia; order Rodentia; family Dasyproctidae; genus Dasyprocta; species Dasyprocta punctata. The sequence goes on along the minus strand of RJWM01001478.1, from coordinate 19,202 downwards.
CATCTTATTAGTAAGTTCTTGCACATCAAAAGGAATCACACATAGAGGGAAAAGAAAACCCACAGAGTGGGAAAAATTTTTACCCAACAGTCCCTCAGACAAAGGCCTTTTATATAGAACATATGTAGAACTGAAAAAGTCAGGCTTCCCAAATTCAAAGACCCTGTCCAAAAATGGGCATCTGAGATGAATACACACTACTCAGATGAAGAAATATAAAAGGCAAATAAATATATGAAACATCCTGGTCATTCAAGAGATGCAAATTAAAACACTGAGATTCCACCTCCCCCTTGAAAGAATGGCTACTATCAAGAATCCACCAATAACAAATGCTGGAGGGGCTGTGGAGAAAAAGGAACCCTTCTCCACTGTTGGTGGGAGTGTAGACTGGTACAATCACTTTGGAAATCAATGTGGAGATTCCTAAAAAAACTAGGATTAGAGGTCCCATTCCACCCAAGTATTTCCCCTTCTGGGTATTTTCCCAGAAGAATTAAAAAACATTATACCACAGTGATATATGTACACCCATGTTTTTAGCAGCATAATTTGTAACAGCTAAATCCTGGATACAACCCAAATGTCCATCAACCACAGAATGTATAAAAAAGAAGGGTAAACTTGAGGCTTTTACAGGTCAATGGATGCAACTAGAGACCACGCTCATAAGTGAAATAAATCAGACTTACATGTGCAAATATCATATTGTCTACCTAGTGTAAGAAACTGAAAGAATAAAGATCCAAAACCTACAACGGATATTGTGAAACAGAAAGAAACTGCTCAAAAGGAAAGAACAACTGGGATGGGAGAAATGAGGTAAGGAAAGGAAAAGAAAAAAATACATATATATACAAGATAGGTAAGATAAATATACTACTAGTTTAGCTCAGTGAATAAAACAGTTTGTGCTTATACTGTTTGATCAATGATAACAATAAGCAATATATTAACCATTGTTAATTTCCTATTATCTTGTTTTGAAATTCTGTATAGTTTTTACTGTTTTTTTCTCTTCAAAAAATAAGTAAAAAATAAAATTCATGATCTTAACTCACATCTGTTTGTGCAGCTCTGTGAGGAAATGAGGGAAGAGTACACACGTCTCTTATCCACAGAAGTGAGATAGCTCTCTGAAGTGCAGCAGAGTTTTTGAGTTAGGAGAGCTGCTCCAGAAATTTCTTTCAGAAAAGAGTCCCCACTGGTAGCATATTTCAGTGAACAGGTCGAAAACTTGCTTACTCACATGACATATTTAACTTGCTGAATGAACTAAATCTGCCACTTCAGAGAGGAATAACAGCTGTGTTCAAGACAGCAGATAATGTGACTGCATTCAAAGACAAACTGGAATTATGGGGACAACAAGTGAACATTTGGGTTTTTGACATGTTTCAAACACTAGCAGAGATTTTGAAAGAGACTGAACCAGAATCATCTTTCTCCCAGCTGGTGCATGATCACCTATCTCAACTTTCAAAAGAGTTTGAGCATTACTTCCCAACCACAAAAGATCCCCAAACTGGTAAAGAATAGATTTTCAACCCATTTGTGAATAAGCCAGGTGAACTGACTTTGTGCTAGAAGAAGATCAATTGCTTGAGACTGCAAATGACTGTGGTTTTAACAGTATGTCTGTGTCAACTTCAGATCTCCATACATTCTGGATTAAAATCAAGGTTAAATATCCCAAGATTGCACAAAAACACTGAAAAGCCTGCTTCCATTTACAATATCTGTTACGGTTTGTGTCTAGATGTCCTCCCAAAGCCTCAAGTGGTCATGGGGGCAGACTTCTAAAATTTGTGATTGATTCATGGTCTAATGCCAGGATTATGGGTGTACCATAAGGTGGGTACAATATAAAGGACAGAGTCTTCTCTTCACCCTCCTCCCTTTTTGCTCTTGTTGCTTTTGCTGCTTTCCACTACCATGAACTGTTGCCTCTGTGCCATGCCACCCTGCTTGGGAGCCAGTTGATTTTGGACAGATACCTCCACGAACTGTGAGCCAAATAAAGTTTTACTTCCTTAATTTTGGGTGTTGGGTATGTTTTTTGCAGTGATAGCAACCAAAATGAAATTACAGGGTAGACTGGGCATAAACAGCATACTTCGGGTATCACATCTCCCATCACCCCCAGATGGGACCACCTAGTTGCAAGAAAACAAGCTCAGTACTTCCACTGTTTATGCACAATAGTGATTTGTATGATTTTTATATTTTACAATGCAATAATAATGGAAACAAAGGACACAAGGAGTGTAATACACTGAGTAATCTTGAAACTATTCTCCCCTTCCCTGAAACCTATTCTGTGAAAAAATTATCTTCCACAAAACCAGTCCCTGGTACAAAAACATTTGGAGATAGCTTCCTTATAAAACTACATGTGCACCTACCTACGTCAGAGCATTTCCTTGGTTTTACCAAGAAAAATGAATACATGTCCACACAAAAAAAAATCATTTGAGGATATAGAATATAGAACAGGAAGTGGAACTTCACCAGATACTAATTTTGCCACTTCCTGTTCCATATTCTATATCCTCAAATAATAGAAAAAGCAAAGGAGCTCTGTGGAGAGTCTTCGTAAGATATGAATCTTATTCATGAGGGTCCTATCCTTATGATCCAGTGCCCTACTCTTCTCCTACCATCTCTTAAAGGCCCTACTTTCTCATACCACCTCACTGAGAGTTAGGATTTCAACAAAGCAATCTGGGAGAACACAAACATTCAGACTCTAAAAGATCCCAAGTTATTGTTGATTTAATGTAATTTCCTGAGTATATAGAACATTATCAAACAGACGTTTGTGTTTGTATCCAATCCACTGCATCCCTCTACCACTGTAGGAAACCAGCTTTATATTTTAATTTATTCTTCATTTGCTTCTTTTTAAAGCAATAATCATGTGTGTTTGTTTTCTTTCTTTCTTTTTTTCTTTTTGATAATGGGGATTGAACTCACAACCTCATATGTGCCAGGCAAGCATTGTGCCACTGAGCTATATCCCTGGCCCTCCTCATTCTTTCTTACACTAAAGAATAGGATACTTTTATAACACATTCACAATTTGATTTTTTTCATCTTTTTTTTATTTCACTGTTCTGGAAATCATTCTATTATCAGGTGAGTTTTTTTAAAAGCAGCTGTTTAGCACCTCATTGTGGGTATGTGTGATACTATACAGTTGATTCAACCAATCTTGTATGTTTGGATATTTAGATAGTTTAATGGGTGGTTTTATCTTTTACTGAGGTATAGATAGGGTTATCATCATTTTTAAATTTATATTTTAGCACTATAAAATACCTTTTATTTCATTTAACAATTTTGGCCTGATTCTTTGTCTGAAATTGGAATACCTTCTTTATTGTTTCCATTGGTATATCTTTGTTTATCCCTTTATTTCAAAGCCTTTTTAAATTTCTGACTTAGGTGTATCTTTTGTATATAGCACAGAGTTAAATTTTACTTGTGTCAACTCAAAATCTTTCTCTTTCAATAGCCAATTTTCATTTACTAATGTTACTGAAATGATTGGTCTAGAGACTGTTGCATTATTTTTGTTTTAATTACTAAGCTATATTTCCTGGGTCTTTTCCCTCATGCCTTATTTTTTTAAAATTTATTTTGATGTGTGAGAAAATCTGTGTTTATTGTTCTAGTGGTTATATACCTTATATCATGCCCACAGTTACCTTAGCCTTTTACATGTGGTTTGCCTCTTTTAAATAGTATCCTTTCAACCTCAACATTGCCTTCATAATAGTTATGGATCTGACTTTACTTTCTCCTTCCTCCCTTTTCCTCCCAGAACATATAACATTTACTTTCTACTTTAAGTCCTAATTTTTAAAAATACAGCAGTTTTTTCTTCACTTTTATTGAGGTGAAACTCACAACATAATTAACCATTTTAAAATGCACAACTCAGTGACATTTGATACGTTCACGGTGTTAGGTGCAGTCTACCTTTCCCTACTTTCAAAGTTTTTTCATTACCCCTGAAGAATATCCCATTCCTCTTAAGTAACGATTCCCTGTTTATCTTTCCACCCATCCCCTGGCACCTCTAATCTGTCCTTATGACTTTATTCTGAATATTGCATATAAAAGGAACCATTTGTTTAACCATTCAGTTGATAGACACTGTTTCTACCTTTTGTCTATTATGAATAATATGAAAGAACACTTGTGTACAAGTTTCTGTTGGACATAGGGGTTTTTTGTTTGTTTGTTTTTTGGTAGTACATACTAGGAACAGAAATCCTGGGTAATGCAGTGTCTTACTTTTTGCATTGCTGAGACAAAATACCAACATCTGAGGTTAAGAGAAGAAAGGTTTATTTGACTCACAGTTTGTAGAGGTTTCAGTCCCTAACTGGCTGGTTCCAAGTCAAGATGGCATGGCAGAGGGGCATCACAATAGAAGAAACAGTTCATAGTGTAGTAGAGCAGGAAGAATGCATAAAGTAGCAAGTGACACAGTAGCCGGAGCAATGGCAGTGGCAAGCCTTCTTTCTGTCCCATATATTCCATTCAGGCTACCAGACCTAAAGTAGATCCAGTCACCTCCAAAAAGCCCCACCAATGACCACATGAGGTTTTAGGGGGACATCTAGATACAGATCATATCATTTAATAATTCTGTGTTCAATATTTTGGAATTGCCACTTTTTTCACAATAACTGCATTTTTTTTTTTGTATTCCCAACAGCAGTGTATAAAGGATTCTATTTCTTTACATCTTTGCCAATACTTACTATTTTTTTGTTGTTTTTATTATAACCATCCTAGTGGGTTTGAAATGGTTATGTTTAATATGGTTTTGACATTTTTTTTTTTTTTTTTGGTACAAGGGATTGAATTCATGACCTTACGCTTGCCAGGCAGGCACTTATGCCATTGAGCTAAATCCCCGGTCCACGGTTTTGACATTTCTTAATGATTGAAGATATTAAATATCTTTTTATGAGCTTAGAGACCATTTATATTTCTTCTTTACAGCACCTTACTATGATAGTGTAAAAGTTATTAGATCATTAATTTTTGTTCTAATGATTTATAGAGAAATGGAAAAGTATTGTTTTATAAAGAATGCAATAAATGTAAAATAGACCTATCATAAAGTACATGTCACGTTTCAATGCAAACAACACTTTGTATTCTGTACTACCATGGGTGGGTGAGAAGCCTGTCATAAATGAATGGAAGTAAAAATTCAATCTCATAATACAGCACTGATTTTGCTTTTCACCCTTAGACCCCTGATTTAACTTGATTGCCTTAATGCAATCAAGGAAGGTTTTTTGGTTTTGTTTTTTGAGATGGGGTCTTGCTATGTAGTCCAGGCTTGCCTGGACTCAGTAGGTAGCCCACGCTGGTCTCAAACCTTTAGTGATCCTTCTGCTTCAGCTTTCTGCATGTTTGAATTACAGACATGTGCCACCACACCCAGCTTGTTAGGAAAGTTTTTAAAATCTTCACCGTAAGAAGTTTTCTTTTTTTTTTTTTGCGGCACCGTGGATTGAACTCACAACCTCGCGCCTGCCAGGGCAGATGCTTAAGGCCCTAAGCCAAACTCCCGGCCCTGGTTTTTTGAGGCAGGGTCGCACTGTGTAGCTCAGGCCGGCCTTGTGCTCGCGTTGCAGCCCAAGCCGGCCTCGAACTCACAATGCTCCACCTACCTCAGCCTCCTGAGTGCTGGGATTAAAGGCGTGCGCCACCACGCCCGGCGTAAGAAGTTTTCTTATCTTCTGTTTCTATGAGTATGTATACACAATGCTATGTAACATATATGCAAATATGTAAAATGATTGTCACCTGTAAATTAAACAATGTTATATTATTTACATATACCTTAAGTCATCCTATAAAGATTTACGCTAAATTATACATTCAGCTGATCAAACTTTTCATTAAGCCTGATGAAGTAGAATTAGTTTTCAATTAATACTTAGATTATTTTACTGTTTGTAATAGTTTTGTATTTCAAAATTTTTTCTTCCCCTTTAAGCAGTCATGATCTTGTGCTGTTCTGATACAAACAAAAGAGAGAAAATAATGGTATGAATATTATGGTACTGTAAGAGCTTCTTTAAATTTTTATTAGTACATATTTACCATACATAATGGTCACATCATAGGGAATTTGTACCTGTACATAATACGTCTTCTTTTTTTCCCATTCCTCTCTCCTCCCTTCAACCCTTCTTCCCCTCCCCACTTATAAGAAAGAGCATTTGTATTTGCTATACTATAAAAGAGCTCAAGGTCTACCATTGAGAAGGGGCCACCAAATACTAGCTACCCAAGGAAAGCTGTCACTCTGTGTAGCTTTGCTCCTTTTAGAGAAACATCATGATGCTCTAGAATATGCAGTTACAAAGCCTTGGATCTCACAAAAGCCTGAATACATCTTTGATTGGTTATGTATTAAAGGAAATAGCCCACAGCATGGTGCCAGACAAGTGTAGGGCTCAACCAATTTGATCCTTAAGTAAGAAAAGAATTCTATTCATCATTAAGAGGTTAGATTATAAAATGTTGTAACTATTTCAGCCTAAATTGGCTTACAGTTTTTTTTTTCCTCAGTAAAACTTCTCTTCAAATGGTGAGGCAAGAAGACAGTTTTCATTTTGATGACCTCTCCTACACTGTGTTTTTCTTCCAGTCCTCTCACCCTATCCTATGGCCTACTCTGTTTACTGTTCAAATCTGAATCATAATGTGCATCTGGAGGGATCCTGAATCATGTGACCAACTGAAGTGTCTCTTGTCATTTATTAACACTCTTCAAATGTTTAATTTTGACATAGTACAGCATTTGGTTGTACCATGAAGAAATTTACTCCTGCTCTTGATGGATTAGGGTTTGTGCATGTGTAACATTTTTTTTCTTTTGTTTATCTATACACCTTTTTCCTGTTTTTCTTTTTCTTTTTTAATTACGAAATGGAACAAAGAATGACAGCCACAGTGGGCCTTGACAAGGATCCTTTCATTTGAAGGACCACTCTTATAATGAATGATTTTTATTCAAGTGAATATTCATATATTTCTCTGACTCTAATTTGTATGAAATGACAGCCTGCAAACCATTTTGTTTGATTACAATCCTTTCACCTTCATTATGCTGTATGTCTATTTAAACTCTGGACTTGCCATGTCCATCTTGACCCTCCCCCACACTCTCTGTTTGTATTTTCTTTTATTGCGATTTTCCTCTTCTCTTCTGTGGGCATTCACAGATTGTTTTTTGAGTTCATTAAAAAGGGAGTGTGTTGTCTGGATAGAAAATTACATTTGCATGCTTGAGAGGTGCCTAAGGGTTTTTGTGGAGTTTGGCAAGGATCCTGCTTTTATGGAGGGGGCAATGAGAAAAGCGAGATCAGATTTTTAGAAGAAGAGTAATTTCTCCTATCCCCGTTTTCTTCTTTCTATATTATATAAGTCTGATTTTCCTTTTTTTTCTACATGTACAAACCACTTGACTAACAATGGAACAAATTAGAGGCCTTTCTTAGAACTGTTTTTGAATGCACAATTGAGTAGTACAAAGCAGAAACCTTTCCTATAATGGTAATTGTACATTTACAAGTGAAGCTGGCAAGTTGATACAGATACACCCACACCCACACACACACCCACATACACACACCATTTTCTTTGTGGCAAATGAAGGGAATTTAAAGGAAAATTGTCTCTTGAATTAAATTAATATGATATTTCTTCTAAATTGATATCTACATAGAAGTTTGACCATATTTTGAATTAGAATTTCTCACTTTAAAAGTTTATATTTTGGGGCTGAGGATATACATCAGTGGTAGAACACTAATCCAGTATGTGTGAGGCTCTGGGTTAGAACCCCAGAACAGGAAACGAAAAAAGTATATATTTTAGGCATAATTTTGACCCTTTTTGAAGTTGATAATGTTCATCTTTTTTAATTTTAATTTTTTGTGTTCTTTTTCTTTAAAGATGATGACATTTGTTATTCAGAAAATGCCATTTGTGCCCGAATTGGAATATGAGTAAAGCATTGAACATTTATAATAGGTTATATTTTTCTGCAGTGAAAATTCAGTAGATACTTTTAACTGAATTATCTACTGTGCTCCATACATTCTTAGGTATAAGGATTATAAAAATGAGTAAAACATAATAGCTGGTTGTGGGAACTTATAGTCAGTATGAAAACTGCAACTGTGTGTTGTGTATACATGTACACATATGCATAACGTCTGTAAAGTCTGGAAATGGATACTTTACTTACTTGCTCACTTACAGGTCAAAGATGTCCTTGACTATCTATCTATCTATCTATCTATATATATATATATATATCTTTGTTGCCAGGCTTTATGATTTACCCTATTACAGATATGTATTTATATTCTAAGTGCTGAAAAAAAGCTATATGTAATATAAACAACATTATCAACTTTTCATTCTCTATTAGATATTCTCATTAACACATAAATAATTTTATTATGTTTCATGCCTCTTTGTACAAAAATCTTCTCATGGATGGGGTTGTAATTAAGTCAGGCCCTGGGTTTAATTCCTAGCACCAAACAAAAACAAAATCTTCTTCAGGCTTCTGGAAAGATGGCAGAACAGTAAGCAGCAGAATAAACAGCCTCTCTGAGAGATACAGTCCAAATGCTGGAATATAGCATCATGGGGAAGACAAGAAGGAAGGAAGTGGGTATCCTGGATCCAGGAAGAATCTAAAGTGAGAATTGAAGCCCACAAGAAGAGTAAAAAGAAAAATTTACATGAAGAAGGCAGTAGCTGGCGGCACCTTCCCCTGGAACTGAACTCATTGTGTGAGAAGAGCTATTGGAACCTGGGGACACACAATCAAAGTGATGTGGTGGCAGTGACCCTGGAGGCCTCTGCAGAGAGAAGCAGCATTGGAGGGGAGTGGCAGTAGATGGGACCAGCAGACCTGGAAGATTGTACTGGCTGGCAGTGAGTGCAGAGGACTCAGTCCTCCCATGGGAGAGAGTGATTGGCTGGGAACCATTTTGGAGTCAGGCTGGATAACCCCAAAACCACAGTGACTACTGGCTTCCTCCAGCAGCTCCTAGCTGGGCACAGACCTGTGGAAATTGCTTGGACTAAGCACCACCCCTGCATGCATTCTAGCAGCCATTGTTGAAGTTCCCTGTGGGGAGCCAGCTCAGTCTGGATGCAGTGGTCAGCCCCGCCCCTGTGTACAGTCCAGGGGCGGTAATAGAGGATCCCCGGCAATGACCAGCCCAGGCTCACAAGCGGTAGCCAGCCTTGCCGCCGCATGCACTCCAACAGCCATCAAGGAGTCAACACAGGCTAGGAAAAGCAGCAAACAGCCCTGCACCAGTGCACCCAATGGCCACCATCAGATATCTGTAGCCAGCACTGGCTAGAAGAACCAAACAGCCTTGCTTCAGAGAAATTGTGGCCAATGCGGGAATTGCCTGAAACCCCAGCACCCACTGTCCAGAAGAAACCAGGAATATGTCAAGACGAAGAAGCAAAAGGCAGTCTCTGGCCTCCAATCCAAGCAGAGCAAGTTCAGGAGATGCAAACAAAGAAGAGATCGAGAGTCACACACCTGAAGTTTCTGAAGAGATGGCAACCAAAGTAAAGAAACAACTTCATGAGGCTACAAAAGAAATTAGAACAGAAATACTAACTCAGATAAAACAAGAAATGAAAAAACATAATAAAAGAATTGCTAAGCATCTCTAAAGAAAATATAAACAAAAAAATGGAGGAGCATAGGAAAATGAAGGAAACCTTAAATGAACAATACAAAAAAGATTTAGAATACATGAAACAGATTCAAAGAGATATCCAGGAAATTAAAAACTCTACTGAAAGCTGGCAAAACCACTTGAAAGAAACTGAAGATACACTTTTAAACCTTGAAGACAGGTTTGCAGCTTATGATCACGAAAGGAAAGATCTCTTAAAAATAACAAAGAACCTGGAAGCAAAAATTCAATGGTTGCAAGACAACCCAAAGAAACATAACTTAAGAACAAAAGGTGTAAGTGAAAAATCAGGAGTCAACACAAATGACATTAATAGTCTGTTTACAGAAATAACATCAGAAAACTTCCCAGGTGTGGGAAAAGGAAGCAACATTCAGATAAGTGAAGCATATAGAATTCCAACTAGCCATAACCAAAATAAATCTACACCCAGACATATAATAATCAAGACCCCAGAAATTTAACACAAGAACAGAATATTAAAAGCTGTTAGAGAAAAGAAACAGATCACCTATAACAGAAAACCCATCAGAATCACAAGAGACTTCTCAACACAAACCATCAAGTCAAGAGCTTGGAGTGAAGTATTCCAAGTCCTGAAAGAAAACAACTTCCAACCCAGACTGATGTACCTTGCAAAACTATCTTTCAAAATTAATGGAAAAACAAGACACTTCCATGACAAAGAACAACTAGAAGAATTTATGACCACCAAACCAACCCTACAAAGAATACTGAAGGACATTCTAGAGAGATCACAGTTCTAGGAACAGTGGCAGAGAGGTATCACTAAGTGGGGTAGACAATTGAATGGAGAGGAAAAGTAGGCAGCCAATGGCAGGAAAGTAGCATGGCAGAGACAAGGCAGTGAATGTTGGCCATAATCATTAATGTAAATGGCCTCAACTCACCAATAAAAAGAAACACAAGCAGAGTGGATCAGGACACAGGATCCATAAATATGCTTTATACAGGAAATATATTTAACTCAAAAAGGGGTTCATAGACTGAAAGTCAAAGGAGAGAGAACAATGCTGTATGTGACAGCGAACCAGAAAGAAGTGGAGGTAGCTTGCCCATTAGCTGCATAATGGACAAGACGTGGCATTTTTATCCAATGGAAAGCTACTCAGCTGTAAAGAAAGATAACTGCAAAGTTCTTGTTGGTAAATGGATACAACTTAAGATCATGCTCATGGATGAAATGATCCAGAGTCACATTGGTGAATATCATGTTGTCCTCCTAGTATAAAAAACTAAAGGAGTTAGTGGGATTCAAAATACACAATACAGCTTGAGTTTGGCTCAGTGGCTTAAGCACCTGTCTGGTAGGCACATGGCTGTGAGTTCGATCCACAGTGCCACAAAAACACAAAAGAAAAAAAAAGCAAAATACACAATATATATTGTGAAAGTGAAAAAAGAGGAACTGTCTAAAAAGGGAAAGGGAAAGCAGTGGCCACTGTTAATCTATTATTGTGATTTGAATCCCATGTTGTTTTCATTGTTCTATTTAGTTTGGTTTTATTCTGTTTGGGTTTGTCTAATTTTATTATATTTGATGGCATGGACACCTATTTCAAAGATAACAAAATACATTATGGGTAGCCATTTTTTTAAGAGAAAATGGACACAGAGAAGAAAAACAAAAAGCAAAAGAGACAAACAACATCAACAACAAATACAATACAATAACATTAAAAGTTTACAAAGTGAGATGATTGGAATTTGACAGTGGTTGTAATACTGCATATCATTACCTTCAAAGGGGTTGTTTAGATTAACAGATATAGACATGTAAAATTGATTTAATCATGAGTATTAACTGTTCTTTTTCAATAACTAATGCATTTAGTAGTATAGTCATTTTAACTATCTTATGTATACCTATATATAAATTTATGTCTTTTTCCTTTTCCCTTTCTTCTTTCCTCCTTTCCCTTTATAATACCTCTTGTTATCTTCAAAATAACTGCCCATACCATTAGGCATAATATAATCAAACTAAATAGTACAGAACGAAACCAATTAAAAACAAAACAATGGAAACAATAAATAGTAAAACAACACTGATTACTATAATGCCTCATATTTTCTTCTAAGCAGTTGCTTAAATCATCAGTCATAATACAATCAAACAAACCAAAATAGGATAAAATCACTCAAAACAAAACAATGAAAGCAATATAAGGTTTCAAAACAAGGTGATCAAATACCAATAATGGCTACCATAATGTGTTTTGTTATCCCTGAAATAGCTGTCTATGATATAAAACATAATAAAACTGGGCAAACCAAAATAGAATAAGATCAAACTAAATAGCTCAATGAAAACAATACAGGACTCAAATCCTGGTGATAAATTAACAATGGCGACTGCCTGCCCTTTTTAGACACTTCCTCCCCTTTCATTTTTATAATATGTACTGTGTATTTTGAATCCTACTAACTCCCTTGGTTTTTTTTCTATTTCTTTTTTTTTTTGTACTAGGGAGATAACCTGATGCTCACCCATGTGGCTCAGGGCCATTTCATCTATGAACATGATCGTAAGTTGTATCCATTTACCTACAAGAGGCTTGAGGTTATTTTTCCGTTTTTTTTTTTTTTTTTTTTGCAGCACTGGGTATTGAACTCACAACCTCGTGCCTGCGAGACAGGCACTTAAGCCACTGAGCCAAACTCCTGGCCCTAGTTTTTTGAGGCAGGGTCACACTATGTAGCTCAGGTCAGTCTTGTGCTTGCGTTGTAGCCCAAATCGGCCTGGATCTCACAACGTTCCTCCTACCTCAGCCTCCCGAGTGCTGGGATTAAAGGCGTGTACCGCCACGCCCGGCTGAGGTTATTTTTCTTTATAGCTGAGTAGCTTTCCATTGGATAAAACTGTCATATCTTTCTTGTCCACTATGTAGCTAATGGGCAAGCTACCCCCACTTCTTTCTGGTTCCCTGTCACATACAGCATTGTTCTCTCTCCTTTGACTTTCAGTCTATGAACCTCCTTTCGAGTTTAATGTGTTTCTTGTATAAAGCATATTGGTGAATCCTGTCTCCTGATCCACTCTGTCTGTGTTGCTTTCTATTGGTGGATTGAGGCCATCTACGTTAATGGTTAAGGCCAACATGCACTGCCTCATCTCTGCCACGCCACTTTCCTGCAGTTGGCTGCCCACTTGTCCTTGCTATTCAGCCGTCTGCCCTGCTCGGCGATATCTCTCTGCCACTGTCTGGAGCTGTGGTCTTATCTCTCTCTAAAATGTCCTTCAGTATTCTTTGTAGGATTGGCTTGGTGGTCATAAATTCCTTCAGTTGTTCTTTGTCATGGAAGTATCTTGTTTCTCCATTAACATTGAAAGATAGTTTTGCAGGGTACATCAATCTGGGTTGGAAGTTGTTTTCTTTCAGGGCTTGAAATACTTCACCTCAAGCTCTTCTGGACCTGATGGTTTGCGTTGAGAAGTCTCTCATGATTCTGATGGGGTTTCCTTTGTAGATGATCTGTTTCTTTTCTCTAACAGCTTTTAATATTCTGTTCTTGTGTTGAATTTCTGGGATCTTGATTATTATATGTCTGGGTGTAGATTTATTTTGGTTATGGTTAACTGGGGTTCTATATGCTTCACTTATCTGAAAGTCACTTCCTGTTCCCATCCTTGGGAAGTTTTCTAAAACTATTTCTGTAAATAGCCTTTTAATTTCATTTGCACTGACCCCTGCTTTTTCACTCACACCTTTTATTCTTAGGTTTCTTTGGGCTGTCTTGCAGCTGTTGTATTGTTACTTCCAGGTTCCTTGTTATTTTTAAGAGATCTTTCCTTTCACAATCACAAGCTGCAAACCTGTCTTCAAGGTTTGAAAGTCTATAGTTTCTTTCAAGTGGTTTTGCCAATGTTCACTGGAGTTTTTGATTTCCTGGTTATCTCTTTGAATCTGTCTCATGTATTCTAAATCTTTTTTGTATTGTTCATTCAAGGTTTCTCTCATTTTCCTATGCTCCATTTTTTCATCTATGTCTCCTTTAGAGTTGCCTAGCAGTTCTTTTCTTATGTTTTTCATTTCTTTTAGTTGACTATTTCTCTTCTAATTTCTTTTATAGCCTCTTGTTGTTTCTTTACTTTAGTTGTCATCACCTCAGAAACTTCAGTTGTGGGATTCCCGATCTGTTCTGCGTTTGCATCTCCTGGACTTGCTCTGTTTGGAATGGAGGCCGGAGACTGCCTTTTGCATCTTTGTCTTGACATATTCCTGGGTTCTTCTGGGCAATTGGGTACTGGGGACCCAGGCACTCCTCTCATTGGCTGCGATATCTCTGAGGTGAGACTGGTTCTTCTAGCCAGTGCTGATTATGAATACCTGATGGTTGTCACTGGGGGCACTGTTACAGCGCTATTCACTGCCTTTCTCCAGCCCACCTTGGCTCCCCAATGGCTGGTACAGTGCGTGCAGGGGTGGGGTCGCCACCCATGAACCTGGGCCAGTGGGCAGGTCACATGCAGACTCTCCACCACCACCCATGGAGTGGGCGCGGAGCCACCATCTCCAGACAGAGCTGGTCACCCAAAGGGACCCTCCGAGGCAGCCCCCAGGGTGCATGCAGGGGGCAGGGCTCAGCCTGAGCAACTTCCACGGGTCTGCGCCCAGCTAGGAGTCCACAGCCCAACTCCAAGATGTCTCCCAGCCAATCTCTTTCTCTTGTGGGAGGGTGAAGTCCTCTGTACACTGTCAGCCAGTTCAGTTCTCCAGGTCTGCTCCCCCCGTCCACTGCCACTCTCCTCCAATGCTGCCTCTCTTGGCAGAGGCCTCTGGGGTCACCGCCACCGGGGCACCTTGATTGTGCATCCCCAGGTTCCACACAGTGGGTCTGGCTCCAGGCAGAGGCACTGCCAGCTACCATCTTCTTTAAGTGTTTCTTTTTACTCTTTCTGTGGGCTTCGATTCTCGCTTTAGATTCTTCCTGGGTCCAGAGGACCCACTTCTTTCCTTCTTGTCTTCCCCACATTGCTATATTCCAGCATCTGGATGGTATCTCTCAGGGAGGATGTTTACTCCGCTACTTACTGTTCTGTCATCTTGTTCTTCTCCTATGTGATGGTAGCCATTATTGATTTCCTATTACCTTGTTTTGAAGCCCTGTATTGCTTTCATTATTTTGTTTTGAGTGATTTATTCTATTTTGATTTGTCTGATTGTATTATGTCTGATGATATAGGCAACTACTTAGAAGATAACAAGAGGCAGTATGGTAACCACTGTTGTTTCACTATTGTTTTGAAGTCCTGTATTGCTTCCATTGTTTTGCTTTTATTGGTTTTATTCTGTACTATTTTGTTTGATTTTATTACGCCTGATGGCATGGGCAGTGATTTTGAAGATAAGAGGCATTATGGTAGCCATTACTGATTTCCTTTTATCTTTTTTTTGAAGTCAAGTACCATGTTCATTATTTTGTTTTGACTCTATTCTGTTTTATTTCATTTGGTTTTATTCTCTTCAAAATTAAAACGTCTAAAAAACAAAAACTTCTTAACTGTACTTTTGTAGCTGTTGTCTTTTTTTTTTTTTTTAAGATAAGGTCTCATTCTGCAGTTTAGGCTGCCCTTAAACTCACTTTCTAGTCCAGGGTGGCCTAAAACTTGCAGCAATCCTCCTGCCTCAGCCTCTTGAGGCTAGGAATCAGGCATACACCACCATCCCCAGCTTGTACCATTTCTTCACTGCCATTTGTAGCAAAATTTCAGGAATTATCTATACCTGTTGACTCCAATTTCTCCCTCCCATTTTCTCTTTGGCCCTGTGCTTACCACACTATTCCAAATCTCTTCTAATCAAGTGTCACCAGTGACCTCTACATTGCTAATTATCATTTCTCAATTCCTATCTTCCTTGATTATCAACAATATGTGATACAGCTGATTATTCTCACCCTGACTTGTTTTCTCCATGAGGCTTTTAAGATTCCACACTCTTTTAAGATTTTCTCCCCTTCAACTTTAAAACTACACTTTTTTTTTTTTTTTGTCGCACCAGGGATCGACTTCACAACCCCATGCCTGCCAGGGAGGTGCTTAAGCCACTGAGCCAAACTCCTGGTGCTAGTTTTTTGAGACAGGGTCACACTACGTAGCTCAGGCTGGCCTTGTGTTCATGCTGTAGCCCAAGCCGGCCTCGAACTCACAATGCTCCTCCTACCTCAACCTCCCGAGTGCTGGGATTAAAAGCGTGTGCCACCACGCCTGGCTTATACAGTATTTTTTTTAAAATAGACACAGTAAAATTAATTTTACTTTGATGCACAACTCTATGAATTTAAACAGAATTATAAATTCATGAAATCATTACAATAATCAGAGTAGAGAACAGATCCATGACTCTGAAAGTCTCTATGCTGGCCCTTTGTAGTCACACCTGGCAGTAAGCGATCTGTTCTCCATCACTGTAGTATTGTTGTTTTAAGAATGTTACATAAATGGGATTATAAAGTATGTAGCCTTTCTAGATGGCTTCTTTTATTTGGTATAGTGCCTCTGATATTCTTCCAAATTGTTGCATGTATCTATAGTTTGTTCCTTCTTATTGCCGAATAGCATCCCATCAAGCCTTTTCTATGTCTTTCTCAATGCTGTCTGGAATCAGTTTATTGACCACTTCCTTCAAGTCATTTGTCTGCATCTCTTGGGTTGTGATTTCCATCATCTTCCAAATTTGGCAGACTTTTGGTGCTCAGCATAAGAGGTCTTCTGTATCTGACTGTTGCACTTTTTAGTAAAGCCAACACAGAACAAACGAAGGAAATAACCACCAGTAGTCTTGACATCAACATGAGCTTTGATCATGGTCTGCCATTTTTTGACAGGTGTTCACATTTTGTCACAGTTGAGATCCATGCCATTGAAGTTAATCAGGCAGTTTTTGTCCTGAATATGTTCAGTAATTAGCCTGAATTTTTTAAAGGCAACTTCATCATTCTGCAGATCAGCAAGGCTCACTTCAAACACATGATCTTTGAACACATCAGATGCAATTTTGGTTCCTCGAGTTCTAATGATGGTGATTTTCCAATATTTCTTATGTTAAACATGGCTGATGCCTTTGCATCACACCAGTCTTTTTTAAGAAAATGGATCCACCACTTTCTTCTTGGCTCCCTTTTTGCCACCTTTTGTAAGGCACTTGTTCTAGCCTACTGCCATGGTGTTGCTCAGAGAGCCAAAATGCCCTTGTGTCTTAGTTACTTTTCTCTCGTTGCTGAGACAAAATACTTGATGCCCAAAATTAGGGAAGGAAAGGTTTATTTCTTACAGTTCTTGGAGTTTCAGTCCATTCTCAGTTGGCTCCAAGGCAGCATGGCGTGGCAGGGCTGCCATTCATGGCGCTGCAGCAGCAAGCAAACCCACAAGAGAGTGAAGACCCGCCTTTCTCCCGCCCTTCCACTGACGGCTCCGCCCCTGGGCAGGTGCAGTGCATGCATCACCAATCCCAGAGATAGACAACAAACCAATCACAAATGCCAGACTCAGCCATGTCCAAGATTACATAAGGCTTTGTTGGGGACCATTCCACCAACCACACTATAACACCTTGTTTGTACTTTTTTAAAAATCTGAGATTTTGATTGGTATTGGCATTAAACTTGTACATCAATTTTAGAAAAATGGAAATTTTCACTATGTTGAGTCTTTAGTTTGTGAACACAGTAGGTCTACTTTTTTAGGTCCTGAATTTATTTTGTCAGTTTTGGAGCTTTCAGTATTAAATTCCTATGCAAGTTTTGTTAGACATAATTAAATAGTTTACTCTTTAGAAGTTGTTATAATTTGTTTTTAAAATTTGTATTGGTTTTGGTATGATGATCTTGTGTTTGATTCCTTGCTAAAAGACCTTATTAGTTTCAGGAGTTCTTTTTTTTTAATTTAAGAGAAAATGGACACAGAAGAGAGAAACAAAAAGCAAAAAAGACAAACAAACAACAACAAATCTGACACAATAACATTACAGGCTTACACAATGAGATGGTTGAAATTTGACAGTAGTTGCAATATTGCATATCGTTATCTTCAAAGGGGTTGTTCAGATTAACAGATATAGACATGTAAAGTTGATCTAATCATGAGTATTAACTGTTCTTTTTCAATAGCTAACATATTTAGTAACATAGTCATTTTAACTGTCCTATGTATACCTATTTATAAATTTATGACTTTTTCCTTTTCCCTTCCTTCCTTCCTCCTTTCCCCTTAGAGTACCGCTTGTTGTCATTAAAATAACTGCCCATATCATCAGGCCTGATATAATCAATCAAAATAGTTCAGAATAAAACCAATAAAGAATAAAAGAACAGTCACAGAAAAGAGAAACAAAAAGCTAAAGGGACCAACAAACAACAACAACATATCCGATACTGTAACATTATAGGTTTACAAACTGAGATGATTGGAATTTTACAGTGGTTGTAACATCGTATATCATTACCTTCAAGGGGGTTGCTCAGATTGACAGATACAGACCTAATCATATGAGTATCAACTGTTCTCTTTCACCAGTTAATGCATTTAGTAGTATAGTCTTTTTAACCATCTTATGTATACCCTCATATAACTCCACGTCTTTTTCCTTTTCCCTTCCTTCCTTCCTCCTATCCCCTTGTAATACCTCTTATTGTCTTCAAAATAATTGCCCTATCAGGCCTAATATAATTGAACAAAATAGTACTGAATAAAAACAGTAACAAATAAAACAATGGAAGCAATACATAGTAATGCAACATTGATTTCTATAATGCCTCATATTACCTTCTAGGCAGTTGCCTATATCGTCTGTTGTAATACAATCAAACAAACCAAAATAGGTTAAAATCCCTCAAAACAGAACAGTGAAAGTAATACCAGGTTTCAAAACAAGGTGATTGAATATCCATAAAGGCTACCCTAATATATTTTGTTATCTTTAAAATAGCTTTGTCATCATATATAATAAAGTTAAGCAGGTTGAGGTAGAATAAGATTAAACTAAACAGCTCATTGAAAACAATACTGGACTCAAATCCCAATGATGGATTATTCATTTGTCTGCCCCACTCGGTGATATCCCTCTGTTGCTCTTTCTGGAGCTGTGGATTTTTTTCTCTCTCTCTAGAATGTCCTTCAGTATTTTTTGTAGGGTTGGCTTGGTTGTCGTAAATTCCTTTAGTGGACTCAAGTAAATTCCAATACTGGACTCAAATCCCAATGATGGATTATTCATTTGTCTGCCCTGCTCGGAGGTATCTCTCTGTCGCTGTTTCTGGAGCAGTGGACATCTTTATCTCTCTTTAGAATGTCCTTCAGTATTCTTTGTAGGGTTGGCTTGGTTGTCGTAAATTCCTTTAGTTGCTCTTTGTCATGGAAGTATCTTGTTTCTCCATTGATTCTGAAAGATAATTTTGCAG